>CANXYC010545612.1:0-62894 GCA_948193065.1 Aleurites moluccanus | reverse complement strand
TATATATATATATATATATATATATATATATATATATATATTTAAAAATATATTTTTAATAATTATATATTTATTTTGTTAAAAATATTAAAAAAATTAAATGTTTAATTTGTTTAATTTTATAACAATTTCGATTCGATTTGATTATATTTAATTTAAAATTTTGATCAAATTTTAAATTTTAATTAAATTAATTTATTTTTTTAAAATTTTAATTTGATTCTAATCAAACACATCCCAATAACCTGAATTAAAATTTTTTTAATGTGCACGCGCTCCGTGGCGGGTAATCCAAAACTGTACCGGTAAATCTAATCTGCTAAATTTGCTGACTATGGTACCGTTGGAGTTTAACGATGAACAGTAACATGCAGGAAGTAAACGGCGCCTTTGTCTGACAAACCAACGGCTATGATTCGTCCTTCGTATTTATTGTAAAATACTTTCACTTTGACATTATTGTGAAGTGACTGCTGTACATGTATTAGTAATCTGCATGTACTAGATAATTTGTGCAGTTCAAAATTTCAAAAACATAGGTCAATCTCAGCTGTTCATTTTAAGATGGATGGCTGAGATTTTCTTTCTTCTTAAGCAAAGAATTGTGACATTATTTGGCTTTCCCTGCTAGAATATGATAAGTTAAGAGTTAAATTGAAATTTTTTTACTTTTAATTTGTATTTAATTTTGATAAATTAATTTTATATCGATATATAATTTATCGATAAATATATTATTTGAATAATAAATTTAAAATTAATTATTTTTTTAATATTCAAATAATTTGATGAATTAATCAAAATAAATTAGAAATATATATATTATTAAAATTAAATAAAAAAATTAAGTTTTTTAATTTTATAAAATACTTCCATACTATGCAGTATGTTAGACAATTATTGGTTGGACAAGTCTGATAATGAAAAACAGTGGCCTTGTTGACTTGGGCATGAAAAGGTGAAAAAATGAAATGGAAAAAGGGTCTATTATTTAACGTCCAATCAATAAAAATAGTGGGAATGTTTGACTTTGGGTGGAAACTGAAAGTGAAAGTGAAAAGGAATCAAAGTTACTAAGTTTAGGGAAGAAAAGGACAAGGAGATTGGTGATGGAAGTTCCTAGAGTTTTAAATTTTTTAATAACAAGTAGTCTAAGAAAAAGGACAAGTGAGCTTTTCATATTCATCTGTATCGTGTCACTGAATTGTCAAGTACTCTGATTTAGTTTATACCTGTCTACTCATAGATCAGTGATCTACTGTCCTTTGAAGTTTTCAATGAAATTTACAAATTTATTCTGTTAAAATTTTGATGTTCGTATGTTTTACGATGGTTTTAGACCCGGTCAGATTACAAAACCAATAAACATAAAAGATTAGAAAATAAGAAGTTTGATGAAAATTAATTCGAATAAATTAAAAAAAAATAATATTTATTATATATATATATATATATATATAATAAAAATAAATATAATTTATTATTTATTATTTTTTTATTAAAAATAAAAAAAATAAAAAATTTTATCTGTTTAAATTAAAAAATTAATCCGATTCAATTAATTCACTGGTTAATCAAATTCACCGGTTAATCGATTTATTCATTGATTTTTAATTAATTTTTAAAAAATAAAATTTTAAAAACTGATCAAACTGATTCTTAATTCGATTTTTAATTTTTTCAGTTCAATAAATCAACTAGATTTGATTTTGATAACCATAATCTTCTATTCACCTTTGTATTTGATGACTCTTCTCACTTATCACATATCAAAAATTTTTATTTTTAAGTTATGAACTTCATGAATTTTATGGGTATAAATTTAATAGAAAGTTCTTTGTAATTTATTCATATTCCATTTCAGATTTTTTTAATTTGTACCTGTATTTTATATTTAATGAAACTTATTTTATCTTTAAAAAAAAAAAGAAAACCCTTAATTTTAATGAGAAAAATCTATTAAACTCTCTCGAATATTATTTTTAATTACTTATTCAATCCATAAATTTCTATTTTTAAATATGAGAAATACTAAGAACTTTTTTATATTACATTCTCTTTACCTTTTTCATATTATTAAAATATGTTACATGATTTAAAATTAATAAAAATTAATAAAATTAAAAATTTTTAATGACATTATTATTATATTAGTCAACTGTAAGGATAGTTTTATTTGTATACCTTTTAAATCTTATTGTAAACAAATATTTCCATTATATTATAGTTAGTGGTAGATTCATAAATTTTTATTTTTTTTAATCAATGTAGACAAAATAATACACATATAAATAAATATAAGAAAAAAAAAGAGATAAATTTATTAATATTGATAATTTTATGTATATGTATATAAAAGAAAAATAAATATATTAAAAATATTTCTTGTAATAAATTAAATTAAAATATCTAAAAAATGAAAAAAGAGACGTTGAAATTGAAACTGATTATCTTTTATATTTTTTTTAAAAATAGGACTGTTAGGTATAATATTAAAAAAAAATAAAATTGTATGAACAATGTTTTCAAAGAAAAAAAAACTAAATTTACAAGAGAAAATGAAATAAATTTAGTTGCAATACCTTTTTTTTTTATCATTAAAATAATTGGCTATTCAATTTCAATCAAATTAATTGATTATAATACTGATAAAATTAAATATATAATAAGTAAATAAAAAAAAATGAATTTTTCATTTGAGAAAATCTTAATAAATTTTGTAGAAAAATTTTTAGTCTAAAAAAATAAAGTAGAATTTAAAGGTATATAAATAAAACAAACCTAAAAATTGATTAGTATAACAATAATGTCATTGAAATTTGTTTAGCTATTTAATTTCAGTAATTTTAAATCATGAAAAATATTTTAATAATTAGCATTCTTCTTTATATTATATAGAAAATTCTATCTATTTTATACTAATTTGTAAATAAAAAATTCTATTTAGTAAAAAAGTTATCCGAATGGTTTTGAAACTCATAAATGTTTAATATAGTTGAAAGCCCAAAACTTGTATAATTATTAGGAAATATTACATAAATACACTGTTTTTTAATTTTATGATTTTTTTTTTCATTTTTACTGTTTTTTTGGTATATATATAATATATATTTGGTATATGTCATATTTTTTAAAAAATATTTTTAAATATACAGTATTTTTGAAAAAATATTTTTAAATATATAATATTTTTTTTAAAAAAAAATCTAACAATAAAAATAAAATATTTTTTATTTTTTTTTCTATATTTTTAAAAAAATCCCTTATTATTATTATTATTATTATTATTATTATTAATGGTATTCGCAAGTTTAGTCCAATAAAATGTATTTTTTGTAACATGGCAACAAATTCTTGCTTGAGTCTCCCACTATGTATTGTGGATAAATTACTATGTAGCATATACAATTGAATTTAATTTATAAATTTAAAATTTTATTTTGAAAATTAAATTAATAAAATTTCATTAATTTACTATTTAGTATATAAAATTAAATTGAATTTATAAATTTTTATTTTTATTTCAAAATTGAATTAATAAATTTTCAATATTTCTTTTTATCAATTATTTTATCATTATGTTAGATAGGCCCTAAAATTTATTAAAATATAAGTTTAACTGATAATTTTTTTAAACTCACATAATTGCTAAAAAATTTTACATTTTTAATTCTTTTTTTTTAATATTAAGAGAACCGATTATAAACTTTTATCTAGATGAGATATGTACATATCATCATGTTAATTTTATAAGATTTGAGCCAATGATGATTGAAAGGTATTGAAATAATTTATAAAAATATGCATAATATATGGTTGCAATAAATATATGTGCTAATCGTAACATCTCACAATTTTCTTTAATTGTGTTTATGTTGAGTTGTCGATTAAACTTTTTTTTTTTTCAAAACTATTATGTAAGGTAAGAACAAAATGAGCTGTATACTTGACAGTTGCATGTGGTTTTAAACCTAAAGAATATTTTTAAATTTTTATTGATTAATTATAATTTTTCTCTGTAAAATAATCCAATATACTAAATGTTTGATCTTTCAAAAATACATTACCTCCCCCTGACGAATATTATAATATACTACTAAATTATTCCGTCTAATTTTATCAGTAGTTAACCCTTAGTTAACCATATAAGGATAGTAAAAAAAAAAAAATCCTTACCTTTTCTTTTTAATTAATTACATTTTATGTTTACTTTAAAAAAAAAAATTTAAGATTAAAAAATTTATTTTCATATTTTTGATAAATTTTAAAATAAAAAATAAACAAACATATTTTTTAAAAAATATTTTTTATTTTTTATTTGTTGTTTTTATTTTAAAAAATAATTTAAGAAGAAATTAAATTATTTTTTCTTAAATTTTTTAATACAAATAAAAAATTCATTTTCATATTTTTGACAAATTTAAAAATAAAAAGTAAAAAATATTTTTATTTTTTATTTGTTATTTTTTAAAAAATAAAATAAAAATATTTTTATTTTTCAATTTGTCAAAAAGTATGAAAATATATTTTTAATCATAAAAAAAAAAATTTAAGTAAAAAATAAAATGAAATTAATTAAATTAAAGGGTAAGGCCATTTTTGTTTTTTTACTATCCTTATAAGGTTGACTAACAGTTGACTAATAGTAAAATTGGACTAAAGAGTCTAGTAATATGTTATGACATTCGTTAAGAAAAATTAATATATTTTTAAAAAATTAAAAAAATTTAATATATTAGTTCGTTGGAGAAAAAATTATAATTAACTTAAAATTTATTTGTCCTTGCATAAGGTAAGGAAAAGTTTCATTATTGAAAGTAAAAGTTTTCTTGTCACTTGTGCCATCACAAACTTTTCTAGTCATTTATGCGAGTAAATAGTATTATTACTCATTAAATATTTATTATTTTTTTTATTTTGATCACTAATTAAAAAAATATTATCAATTGATATATGAACTTATTAATTTTTTTCACCAGATAATCTTTTGTCTGATTTTGTCAATATAGTATGTTAAATCGGATAGATACGTTATGTTTACGTTAATGCTACATGTGATACGTGGGTAAATAGTATTATTACTTACTAAATTTCATTGTTTTTTTTTTTTTTTCATTTCAATCACTAAAAAGAAAAATATTGCTGACTGATACCTAAATTTTTCAATTTTTTTCATCGAATGATATCCTGTTAAATTTTTTATTAGATCGGAGCACGTGACAATCACGTCAGTGTAGTATATTGAATCCGATGGATACGTCATGTCCACGTCAACGCTACATGTGATTAGCATACTGAGTAGACGTTCATGTCAGATCCATTTGTTAGCTGAAAGTGGGGCTCGATTTCTCTGTCAACTATTTCAAAAGCCAATGAATGGTTGCCACGTGTTAAAGAGAGAATCTAAAAATTTGAAAAAAAAAAATCTTCCTTTCAGCTTAAGATTGAAAGGGAAATTAGAAAAAACCCTAATTTGTAGAAGTAGATGGGGAAATATGTGGAAAGGAATAGTAAAAGAAAAGAGGCAAATAATTTTTTTGTTTACTTCTTTTTTAATGGGTGTGGGAGATGAGAATTTACCTCTATATTTTTATCCTAAAAAATAAAAATATTTATTATTATTATTTTTTCGAATTTTTATATTATCTTTCTCACACGTGGCAACCATTCATTAACTTTTAAAACGGTTGATAGAGAAATCGAACCCTATTTTTAGATGACAAATGGATATGATGCGGATGCTTAGTCAGCATGGTCATCACATATAGCGCTGATGTGAATATGACGTATCCATTTAATCCAGTGTATTACGCAGACGTAATTGTTACGTACTCCGATCTGATAAAAAATCTAATAAAATATCATCCAGTAAAAAAATTGAAAAGTTTAGGTATCAGTCGGCAATATTTTTTTAGTTAGTAAACAAAATAGAAAAACAGTGAATGTTTAGCGAACAGTGGTGCTATTTACTCACACATCACATGTGGTGTTGACGTGTTTATCATATTTAGCATATTATGCTAACGTGGTTGCCATATGTTCTTATTTGGCAAAAAATCTTATAAGGAATCATCTGATGAAAAAAAAAATAAAAAAATTTAGATATCAATTGACAATATTTTTTTTAATTAGTGATCAAAATAGAAAAATGATGAAAATTTAGCGAGCAATGATACTATTTATTCCATTTAATCTATCACGAACATCTCATAGAAGAAATAATAAATAATAAAATTAATCTTATATTTTTCAAATAAAGAAATGAGTATTATTTGATGTTTGTGCTGCTAATACTTATTTAACATATAATTACAATTTTGATCTACCATATTGGGATTGAAAATCCCAGCAACTTCATCTTTACAGTAGTAAATTTCGGCAAATAACTTTTCTAACAAAATTTCATCCTCAATGATATGATATGATCCACCAATCTATTAATAATTCAATTGATATTTTAATTTATGAATTATTACCTAAAAAATTATTAATGATTTTTTAAAATTGAAAGTTATTTTCAAATTTTAAGACTCCTTTTCTTTTTAATTTCTCAACAAAATTAATTTTTAGAAAGTTTTTATTCATTAAGTTATATAATCAAGTAAAATAAAATAAAATAAAAAAATTGTCATTACTTTCTAATTAGTTTTTATTCCTTCAAATAATATTTTTTATTAAATAAAGAGTAAATTATAAGTAAATAAAAAAAAATGTTGGTGATCTATTTCTCTAATATTTAGATAGTACAAATCTATTTCATTAATGTGGCGACTTACTCAACTTAATTTAGATATATGGGGTTGATATGAAATATTAAATTATCAAATCTTGCTGATTTCGATATTTACGTGAATTCATTCGATAAAATTTCTAATCAATAATCAATTGATGTAAAATTTGTTAAATTTTAGTGATTTATATACAAAGAAAAAAAAGAAGATTAATAATCACATTAGAATAGATATTAAAGTTTGGTCACCTTTTATATCATTTAGGCACTTTTGAATTAAGAAACTTCAGGACTAAAAAATAATTACCCCATGCATTATTATTTATTTATAATATTTATGATGACATGGCAAGAATAAGGTGAGTCATTAGGTGGGTCCCATGAAGCACAAGCAAAGTTCCGCTACAACGGGAACACCGAAGACCCTCCAATTCCATAGTCTCACTTTTCACCATCTCTCGTTCACTTTTCACCATCTGCAGCTGCGAGCCGGCGAAGGAAGCTACAGACAATGCCGGAACTACCAGAGGTGGAGGCGGCGAGAAAGGCCATAGAGGATAACTGCCTAGGCAAGAGGATCAAGAAGGCCATCGTAGCCAATGACTCTAAAGTCATCGACGGTGTCTCTCCCTCTGATTTCGAGGCCGCTCTAGTGGGCAAAACCCTAATTTCTGCTCTTCGCAAGGGCAAGAACCTCTGGCTTGAGCTTGATTCTCCTCCTTTCCCTTCCTTTCAGTTCGGTATGTTTACAATACCTTGGAAAATTGAGAATTTTATTGCTGAATTTCTATTCGTATTTTCCTGGGAGTGGGAAAAGGGAAGAAATTGTAGGGTTTATTTTTTAAAGTGATGGGTTTTAGATTTTTGAGTAAAGCTTTTATTTTGGTTGCAACATGCAAGGGAAATAGCTAATCCCTGATAGGATAGTGAGGTTGTGTTTGGCTGTTCAGTGATTTTGGAATGGATGAAACTGAAAACAACCTTTTGATTGTATTTTCATTATATCAATTTTTTTTTTTTTAATGGAAGTTTGAAACTTTTCACCTTTTCTTTGACATGTTGAGCAACTTATGAGTGAGGAGAGGCCTTTTTTGGTGGCCCTGTTGCTTATAAATTAAAATCTATTTTTCAGGGATGGCTGGGGCTATATATATTAAGGGAGTTGCTGTTACCAAATATAAGAGGTGAGTCATTTTCTGGAGTTGCAGGACTGTTGGTTCTTGCTGTGTCTTCTATGCAATATGAGTCTTCTATGTTGGAAGAAATTATAAACAAAACTATTTCTCCAGTGATGGATTTATGCAAGAGGTCAAGTAACTCAAAATTGAATGGCAACTAATTAAACATTTATGGTGCTTGGCATCAATTTTTCTGTTTTACTACATGTTTAAGTTGCTTGTAGAAATAGGAAACTGCAGTCAGAAAGAGAAGGCTCTAATTATTCAAGAATCATAAGCAATTCTCTGAAAAAAAAAATAAAAAAGGTAAAAAAAATAATGAGACCATTTATTTCTACAGAAGGAAACTGAAATATGGAATGATAGCACTAAGCATGAGGGAAAGTATTGTTGTTCTACTCACTGACAAAAGAAAAGGACTAAGTTTGGGTTAGCTTTTCTTCTCAATTTTCGTCATTCCTATGATATTATAAGCATCAACTCATATATTATATCAATAAATGCTGGGGTCATCAATAAGATCTTAATTTTAATTAATTAAACGAGACTGAATCATTTATCACATTACTATTTTTTAATTAACTTTTCAATCAGGTTATGGCCCTGTTTTGACAATGTTTCTAATGGATTGGAAAATCAGGGGATTGGGCAGTTTTAGTAACTTGATACATCTCGCTTTAGATGAGATTGCGTTGTTTTATTGTAATGATTTCTGATTATAGAATGATCTTCTGTGGTTGATTGCAATAGAATATTGTTTGCAGGTCTGCTGTGAAAGACACTGATGAGTGGCCATCCAAATATTCAAAGCTATTTATTGAAGTAAGAATTGACACATTTTCATCAATTGAAATATTGTATTTTTTAATGATGTTTAGCAAACTTTGTCTTTTGAAAATCTTGTATTGAAGTAAGTATTCATATGTGGTTCATATGAGTTGTCTTTTGAAATTGTACCTATACCAAAATTTTGTGCCAAATTTAGCAAACTTATACAATAGTGGTCTAAGAAAAAGCACACAGGATATTGATGTGAGCTTCTTGAGTTTGGATTGCAATAGAATTGAGGAAGTTTATAGTTTGTTAAATGCTTAGGAACTTATTGACTTAAAACTGAGACTCGTTATATTTACACGCAGATTTTTTTTTAATTGTCTTGTTAGTTTGGAATTTCTGAGATCTAATAAATATAGTTTTTTTTTTAAAAAAAAGGAAAGAAAATTCTGCCTTAAATAACTCATGTAGATAATATAGATGCATACTATGATGCTGTCCATGTCGGAACACTACAAATTATACATTAATATGGTTTTTTTTTGGGGTTCATCTGAAAGAAATACATTTATGTGTTTGGTCTTTAGTTCTGTAGATATGTCGATGCGACCATAAACCTAGAACTGGTGAGGGAGCATGCATTTATCATTTGGAATGGTTTAACCTCTATTGGACTAGTTAACGAACATGTAATACACCTGCAGCTAGAAGATGGTCTGGAGCTTTCTTTCACTGATAAGAGGCGATTTGCTAAAGTTCGCTTACTCAAAGATGTAAGTACCATTTACTAGTCTACGTAAAGTTGCCAAGCTTATCTAACTTGGACTTTTGTTAATTTTTCATCACCTTTCTGTCTATTTTTTTTATTTTGTTTTTTTTTTTAATTGGGTGCAGCCAGCTTCTGTGCCTCCTATTTCTGAGCTCGGTCCTGATGCATTATTGGAGCCCATGACAGTTGATGAATTTTATGAATCCTTGTGCAAGAAGAAAATTGCAATTAAGGCTCTGTTACTGGATCAGGTTAAAAAGTTTATTTGCTTTATCAATATACTGTAAACATTAAGTACAACTAAATGAGGCAGCAGACAGCTGAGACCTGAGACAAAGAAAGTGTTAACTATAGGTCAAAGCCTTAGAATGCATGTTTTAGAATCCCTCTTTATTTTGAAAACATTCTGGCTCAATACTGGTAAGAATTGAGGTGTAGTAAATATTATGGCATTTAAAACTTTAGATTTAATCATTTGCATGGTAGACCAATGGCTATAAGATAAGAAGCAGCTAGAATAATCTAGATAAACAAGTTATAACCACATTTTGATACCAAGAAGTGGTTATGAGGAGATTTGTAGTCCGCATCAATAGTTTCAAATTTTCTAAATATAACTTTTGTGTACTTATTCTAACAAAAATTTTATCTTTGCAGAGTTTTATTTCTGGTATTGGCAACTGGATTGCTGATGAAGTGCTATATCAAGTTAGTGCATATTCATGCAAATGCTAAGTTTGTTATTTGATTATAGCTGTGATTCCAGATTTCAACACTTAATATTGCCACCAGTATTGAAGCTTTGGATTTAGATACATCTATGCTTGTTTTATTTGGCTCACTGTTTATAAAACCTCATAGATCTTATTTTGATGTTTCAACTTTTATTTCTTAATATGTTCAGAATACAGTGAAAGGATTTATCCTTAGCATATGCAACTTCAGGAATTTTTAGTTGACACAGATTACCTAGAATTGCAGGACTTTTGAGGATGACATGTTAGTGAAGTGTGTGCAAATGAAACAAATTATCTGAAACAGATGAGTGCTTGAAAATAAAATCTATAAAATTTTAGGAGGTAGAGGTACGGGAAATAGAGGAAAGAATGAGTGAGAGTGAATATCATCATGGTTGCCTATGATCATCAATGGTTTTCTAGAAAGGAGGGCTTGATCCAATTAATATTGAAAGGGAATTAGACTAAGATGCTAGATGAGAAGGAACTTCATTTCGCACAATATTATAGAGAACGTGGCTGCTAAAGACCACTAGTAGATGGATTTTACATGACAATTTCCAACTTGTGAATGTTCTTTTATCTTGTTGCTATCACCCAAATCAAATATTAATATTTGATGATTGTGTACTTTTGCTTTATTACAGGCCAGAATTCATCCACTACAAGTTGCTTCCAGCTTGTCCAAAGAAAGTTGTGCAACGTTACTCAAGTGCATCAAGGAGGTAGGAGAAAGTTCTCTGCTTTACATGAAGAGCCTTATTGGCAGTTGTAAAAAAATTTATTTGTAGAACATGCAATTTTCATGGAAAAATAGAGGACAATATCTGTAGGTTATTCAATTTGCGGTTCAAGTTGATGCAAAATGCAGCTACTTTCCTCTTGAATGGTTGTTTCATTTTCGATGGGGCAAAAAACCTGGAAAAGTTAATGGTAAGATAGTCTTGATACGAGAGATAATCTTGACAAAACAATTGTTTTTACAGGTCATTGAAAAAGCAATAGAAGTTGGGGCAGATAGTAGTCAGTTCCCCAATACTTGGATTTTTCATTCCCGCGAAAAGAAGCCTGGGAAGGCTTTTGTTGATGGTTTGGCTCCTGACCTACGTGATATCTCACATTGTCCTCTTGCTCCTTGCCCTCTCTTTCCATATACATATTGCTTTCTGTTCTAAGAGTGTGGTGCAAACATTACTGTTAGATTTGAATTCTTGCTTAACTTACCAGTCTCTGCTTTTATTTCTTAAATTCTGTTTGATTGGATTACATATAAACATTGACAATTTTTTTTTTTATGGCAGGGAAGAAAATTGATTTTATTAATGCTGGTGGTAGGGTATGCCATTCTACAGAGCTTATCACATCATTGTTGCTATATTGACTATTGAGTAGTATTTTTTTTTTAATCTTATTATATCTTTATATGTGCAAATACTTAAGTTGGCAGAAAAATAAATAGCAATTTTTTTATGGGCTTGTATTTTCGGTTTTAGACAACAGCCTATGTACCAGAGTTGCAAAAGCTGAGTGGAGGGCAAGCTGTGAAACCAGCAGGTAAACCCAAAAGACAATCTTCAAAGAGGAAAAAGGATGATGATGATGGAGATGAAGATGAAGGTGATGATGCTGATGAACCAGCAAGCGAGGAAGAAGAAACTGCTAAAACAACTAAATCCAAGAGAGAGTTGAAGCCTAGAGGTCATGTCAAGAAGCCTCCAACAGAACAAAAATCTAAGGCAAGTGATGATGATGGTGATGAAATCAATGAGGGTGAAGAAGATCAGAAGAAAAACCCGCAGAGTGTGACCAAGAATAAGCAAGCTAAAGAAAAGAAGGTACCCAACAAGAAGGCTTCAAATCAAAACAGAAGGAAGCCAAAGAAGGTGAAGTAGACTGCTTTTGAAGAATATTTGTAGTAGCTGTGCCAATTGCAGTCTACATTTCGGAAGCATGGATAGCGGGTATATCCAGTTTTTGTAAGTATTGACGAACAACTTTTGGGTTGTTATTTATTAGGATAAGCCACTGCCTTTCTGCTCATGCCAATGGCTTCTGCAAAATTTAGTCTGTCATGTAATCACTTGGTTCCAGGTTGTGTAAATTCGTAGATTCAATATAAGAGACTTGATTATCCTTCCCTGCCTTGCTCTCCATTTTTGTCTTAAAAAAAAAAAAAATTTAGTTTGACATGGGTTCATGGTGAGATTTAATCGTTGGAGAACTGGTGAAATCCACGAATTACAATTGTTCTTTGTGTATCTCACACCAGCACTGGAAAGATCGCATTGGCCGGTGATGAGAAAAGGTTAATCTAGTTATATTCAATCCCTGTCTTTCTCGATCTGGTTTCTTTCAACCTTGGTTATTGTGCCCTATTTTTAGAGAAGTCTTGCTGGTAACGATGCATAATCTTTTAGGCAGATAGCTGGATGTACAAATAACTTTGGCTTTGAGTATATTAATAAAAGAATGGACATTGCATCAGATGCTTCAATCTCTTTCATCCATGGCATTAGCTTATGCACAAGATCTGTAAGAGCATTGCTAATGGTGTTCTTTGTTTTAAAGAATATTTTTTACACAGAGAATCTTAATTAAATTTTTAAATATAAAAAGTATAATTTTTTTTTTTTTTTAACTCCAATAGATTCTTTAATTAAATAAGTGAGAAAATTGATAAATAGCCAGTATTCTAGAAAATTAATAAGTATTATGTATAAAAAATTGAATATTTTATTAATAAATTTAAAATAAAAAGCGAAATTAATTTTTTAATTTATTTTTAATTATATATTAAGAATACATTGCATCATTTATTATGAGTTTATAACTTTAAATTTATATTATTTTATTTTTATTTTAATAATTTTTTCTAACATTTCATTTTATATTATCTAATTCTAACATGCAGGGTTATTCAATGAAATAATTATTTTCATCTAAATTTTAAACAAAAATTAAAACGAAACCATGCTTATTTTATTATGAAAGCTAGTAGTGTGTTGAATGTTGAGAGTTGCTAGCTTAATAGGCTGAGGTTCTAAGAACTTATATCCCATGAAAATTTTTACTCAAATCCCACTTTATGTGACCATGATCTTTAGATCACAAATCTTTTTTTCTTTTTCCTCTTTTCTTATTTGCTCATGTTTATTCTACATGAATTCAACGGTAATATACAAATCATAAAATCCTGCAATCTTATTCTTATATAGGTTAAAATCTCCGGCAGAATCAGGAAAATAATATTCTCTATTTCAAAATAAATATTTTAATTTTTAATTTTGATATATTTTAATATAAATATTTTATTTTTTAATTTAAATTATATTATATTTTAATGTTTCAATAATATCTTTATATTTGATCTTATATAATTAATATAAATTTATATATAATATAAATTTAAAAAGATAAAAATATTTATTATTTTAAAAAAAAAATAGATAATTATATTTAACTAAGAGAAATATATAAAAATAAAAAAATAATAATTATATTTAATTAAGAGAAAATAAATATTAAAATAATTAAAAATAATTTTTTTAATATTTATATATTTTATAACAAGTTCATTTGTTTTGAAATGAATTTTGAAATGGATGGGATAATCTTTTGCAGAGGCAAATAAGCTATTTAAGAGTAGCTCATCATGGGCCAACACCACCCAAAAATTTCTGAGACATTCAAAACTTACCTTTCATAACATACACGCAGCCACATAAACAACTCGAATGCAAACATAAGGTTTGTTTTTAGAAGTCATCAAACATTGACCGTAGAACCCATAAGTAGACAGAATTATGCAGAGATCCTGAATGATTATTACAAACCAATAGCTCATAATCCAAAATGCAACTTCAGCACAAATGACTTTATAGAGGCCATTTTAAACGACTTGAAAAAAAAATGTACTTACAAACATTCAACATAGCAAGTTTAGTACGGATTGAAATTATTTATAGCAATCGACAATAGCTGCAAGAACAAACCAGAACTATTAAACAGACAACCACACAATTCAGAAACCACCACGAAGGCGAAGGACAAGGTGCAAGGTTGACTCCTTCTGTATATTGTAATCAGCAAGGGTCCTCCCATCCTCGAGCTGCTTTCCAGCAAAAATCAACCTCTGCTGATCTGGTGGGATGCCTTCCTTGTCCTGGATCTTGGCCTTCACATTGTCAATTGTGTCTGAACTCTCAACCTCCAAGGTAATGGTCTTGCCAGTGAGTGTTTTCACAAAGATCTGCATGCCACCACGAAGACGTAGAACCAAGTGAAGGGTGGACTCCTTCTGGATGTTGTAGTCTGCAAGGGTGCGGCCATCCTCAAGCTGCTTACCAGCAAATATAAGCCTTTGCTGGTCTGGTGGGATTCCTTCTTTGTCCTGGATCTTGGCCTTCACATTGTCAATAGTATCAGAACTTTCAACTTCTAGGGTAATGGTTTTCCCTGTGAGAGTCTTCACAAAGATCTGCATGCCACCACGAAGGCGAAGCACCAAGTGGAGGGTGGATTCCTTCTGAATATTGTAGTCAGCAAGGGTGCGGCCATCTTCAAGCTGCTTACCAGCGAAAATCAACCTCTGCTGGTCTGGTGGTATCCCCTCTTTGTCCTGGATCTTGGCCTTGACATTGTCAATGGTGTCTGAGCTCTCAACTTCCAATGTGATAGTCTTCCCAGTGAGGGTTTTCACGAAGATCTGCATGCCACCACGAAGGCGAAGAACCAAGTGGAGGGTGGACTCCTTCTGAATATTGTAGTCAGCAAGGGTGCGGCCATCCTCAAGCTGCTTACCAGCAAAAATCAGCCTCTGCTGGTCTGGTGGGATCCCCTCTTTGTCCTGGATCTTGGCCTTGACATTGTCAATTGTGTCTGAGCTCTCAACTTCAAGGGTGATCGTTTTCCCAGTGAGGGTTTTCACAAAGATCTGCATGCCACCACGGAGGCGAAGCACCAAGTGGAGGGTGGACTCCTTTTGAATATTGTAGTCTGCAAGGGTGCGACCATCCTCCAGCTGCTTACCAGCAAATATCAGTCTCTGCTGGTCAGGTGGAATACCCTCTTTGTCCTGAATCTTAGCTTTAACATTATCAATAGTGTCTGAACTTTCCACCTCAAGGGTGATTGTCTTGCCAGTGAGAGTTTTAACAAAGATCTGCATCTGTTTGATGAAATAAACAAGGAGTGTTATGCCATGAAACAATAATTTAAAGTTTAAAACACAAGACTGGTTCTAGCTATAAACAAGCCTTTGATAACCAAAGCAAAAGTAAAAAAATTCCGGTAAAAAATGTTTACCAATGTAATTTTTTTTTTTTAAAGTGAAGATGGAACACTACTATTGACAATCAAATAAATACCAGCTTCTATGATAAAAATAAAAAATATGGTCGATCAGTTTGCTCTTCTAGTCTCAAAATCGACAGTGAAAATAGTGCAATAATGTAATTCAACTGACAGTACGTGCACAACCCCCCCCCCCCCCAAAAAAAAAACTCAAGACTTTATTAAATATATTATAAACTCATACAAGGGAAATATATGATATAACCACTAACATAATCAGCACAGAACTTCTGCCATAATAATAACCAGAAAACAAAGAACACCATTGACCATTAAATCAGTTAAAAACTATTAAAAAGATCAGTTTGAACTAAAATTTGATGTTTCAACATAGAACTGGAAACATGTCGATATGCCATTAGCTTCATCACATCGTGTGAAGCACATCATAAGTTATTCTCAGAGATAAAAAAAAAAAAAAAAAACATTTTAGAGAAAAAAAGAAAAAGACCCAAGATAGATTTGATAAAATAAAGACCTGATAGAAATAAAATACCAATCTCTAATCTTTCCCTATCCACTCTACATAGATCTTAAAAACATGAATAAAAAATCGCAAACCAGAATAGACAAATTAATTGAGCAATTATTAGGACCAAAATCAAAATCAACAAAAAAAAAGCATCGAATTGAAAACTCAAATAATCAGATCTAGATCTAGCAAATAAGATCAAAATCAGCCAAAAACTTAAACCAGAAAAAGAGATCTGGCAAATAAGATCAAAATCAATCAAAAATCCAAACCACGAACACAGATCCAGCAAATAAGATCAAAATCAGCCAAAAACTTAAACCAGAAAAAGAGATCTAGCAAATAAGATCAAAATCAATCAAAAGTCTAAACCACGAACACGGATCCAGCAAATAATCAGATCTAGATCTAGCAAATAAGATCAAAATCAACCAAAAACCTAAACCACAAACAGATATAGCAAACAGGATTGAAAGCAACCAAAAACCAAAGCCATTAGCGAATTGAAAAACATTCTTGATTATCAGATTATCAATCTATTGATCCATTTATAAACCCAAATAGTACTAATCTAATTCAATAAGAAAACTCATGAACATAGAAGAAAAAATATTACCTTGAGAGAGATTGAGATAAACTAAAGATTAGAGCTTTTGAATAGTATGAGAAATTGGCTATTTGGGTTTTCCAAAGCTCTAACTATATATAGAGGTCTTGGCTTATCAAAATGACGAAATTATCCAAAAAATTATTGCCCACACGCTTAAAATTAAATGTATTCTTCATAACAATTTCTTAAAGGCAAAGTCTATCCAATAATTACATTTTGGTACCTGATGATGTGGACTTATCAAGATAAAATACTTAATATAAGGTTTTCATTTTACAACTATTTATATTTTATAACTTGTAAAAACTTTAGAAAATCATAAATTTCATAATCAAAAGAAAAAACCATCAACACTATAAAATAAAATGAAACTATAATATAAATATGATAAAATATTTTAAAACTTAAGGCTTTCTTTGTAATTTGAAATTTTTTATTGAGAAAATAAAATATAATTTTTAATTCATGAGATAAGAAAATAAATGATTAATAAATATTTATTATTTGTTAGTTTAAATATAATAAATAATATTAATTATTAAGTATACAATAATATTATTTAAAAATTATTTTAATAATAAATAAGAAAAGTTTCTTATATATTTAATTAAGGGTAAAAGTTAAATCGATTAAATTGATCAAATCAAATCGAAATCTATGACTTTTACATTCGTTCGGTTTAAAAATAAAATAAGCCAAAAATTTGATTTGATTACGATTTGAACCTTTTTATTGATTTGAAATCAAATTGAACCAAATTATATATATATATATATATATATATATTACTTTTTACTATTATTATAATTAAATATGAGTTTTATTTTATATACATCCACGTATTTTTTTTTAATCTAATATTAATTTAAAATTTTTTAAAAATATCATTCATAAAAATTAACTAAAAATAAATAAGAAAAAGTCTAATTATTGGAAAAAGATAAAATTTTAATGTGTTAATTAATTGAATAGATAAGTTTTAGGTTGTTTATTGAATTATTTTTTGGATTTTTTTTTATTACTGACACTTTATAATTGTTTTTTTTAAATTTATAATAAAATTATGATGATTTATAAAAAAATATTTTCAATCTGAAACCGACAAATTGAAGACGATGAAACTAAATTAAATTTAAACCAAACCGATAATTTGATAATAATGACAATTTAATTTGGTTTGAAAATTTTTCAAACCGAAAAGATTGATTTAATTTAATAAATACTCTTTAAACTGATCAAATTAAATTGATGCCATCTCAATTTTAAATTATAAAAAATCATAATACATATTCTCCTACATATAAATTATAATACATATTTTTAATGCTTGTACTTGACCATTCGAATATTATTTATGTCTTTATTGTTTCTTAAATTGCTCCAAAAAATTAAAATGATGGAAAATTTATAGAAAAAATCATTTATCAACTGTTAAATAAAAAATATATTTACAATATTAACTTTAGATATAAAAGATTTCATACTAATAGTTTGAAGAAAATTATTAAACATACAGAATAAAATACACACTCACATAAAATATGGAATATATTTTTTATAATTCAAGCGAATCATATTTTACTCTGATTAAATATAAATTTATCTTATTTAATCAGTCTCAAATTTAAATAAAAGAAAAGAATTAAGGTAAATGATGTTTATAACATTCTAAAACCCAGTTTGACACAGCTTATGGAAATAGTTTTTCATATGGAGAAAAATTATTTTCTAAAAATAATATTTCTAAAAGTAATTAGCTATATGTTTGTGTTTGGTAAAATATAATTTAAAAACTGCTTATAAACTCATAAGGGTATTTTTGTCTATTAATTTTTTAAAATTAGCTACGCATTTAATCTAAAATTCAAATTTTCTGAAAAGCTCCAATTTCTAACTTATCCAAGTACCTGAATTTTAGCTATCTAAATAATTATTTTTATTAATTTTGATATTTACTAAACACTATAAACTGAGTTAAAATCAACTTTTCATTTAAAAAAAATATTTTTTTCTTTCCATAAACTGTGTCATGTATTAAAAATAGTAGTGAAAGAGTCCACATCAATAATAAAATAAAAAATAAAAATAATTTATATAAATCAACTAGTTATTAAAATAATAAATTATTTAACATTAATTCTAGACGTTACAATTTGATATTAAATCCATCGTATCCATAAGGCACTCCACAATACCCACCCAGGATGCGTAGACACAATCAACCCACAATTTTATCATGATTACGGAATCTATACAAATTTATCTCTAATTAATAATTTCTCTAGTTTTTTAAATATAAAAAATTCTTCCAATTTCCATCAAAAGCTATAGCAAATTCATAAACTTATTTTATTAAGGCATGCTTCTTTTTTTATTTCTGAAAAAAAATATTTTATAATGAACTCAATAATAATAAAGATTAATTATTTTAATATCCATACATTCTTTAAATTATATTAAATTATTTATATGCTTCTAAAACGTCCATACATTTTACTTATATTAGATAATAAGAACATTCTGTCTAATTTTTCATCTTTTTCTTTTAGTTAAATATTAAAAAATTAATTTAAATAAGGATAATTATTCTGAAATCTCTATATATTTTTTTAAAATTACACTAAATCATTCACGTATTTTTAAAATTATACTAAAACGTTTATATATTTTTTTCATTTAATTCAAATCGCATCTGGTAATCTCACCGCCAACCAATTTTCTATTCACACTATTAAAAAGAATTTTTAAATCACATTCAATTATTGACTTCAATTTACCAGTCTTAAATTTATCCAATTTAAATAAAATTTTCAAATAAAATTTCACATCTATATTATAAATCTGAAATTTTTTTTCTTAATTAAACTCTCTAAATTCTTTTTCAACAAAAAGAATCATTTATTGTGTTTAAGATTCAAGGGTCATAATGCTAGTATTTTTGTATTCCTGATAAAAATGACTTAATAAATCAAAACTAAATTAGACGGAAAAAAAAAATTAAACCTTATGTAATTGTTATTTCAGTAAAATACAAAGACGTTTCAATATAATTTTAGAAATACAAAAACGATTTAATGTAATTTAAAAAAATACAGGGATATCGGAGTAATTAACCTTAAATGTTTTAATTAAAAATTAATTTTTTAGACTTTGACTAACGAAAAAAGAGAAAAAATTAAACAGAAAAATCTCATTGTCTAGTGAAAGCAAAATGTAATGAAATTTTAATATAATTTTAAAAATACATAAACAATTTAGTATAATTTTAAAAATATAAAGAAGTCAAATTAATCTAAATAATAAATTTTTTTCTTTGAAAAATTGAAGTTACAAAATATATGGGAAAATAATCAATTCATATCCTGTATTTTTGTCAAAAACTCAGTTTTAGTCACATAAAACAAATCGGTTCAATTTTTCTATTTAATTCGATTTTTTGTTCAATTAAAAGTTTGGTCCATTAATTATATTAATAGTGTTAGTTGTGAGACACATTTATATTTTTTAATTAAATATTAAATTAAATAATTATATTTTCAATTAAAAAATATTAATATTAAAAAAACTCAAAAAATGATTTGTATTAAAAAATTTAAGAAGAGAGAATTTAATTTTTTCTTAAATTATTTATTAAAATAAAAAATAAAAAAATATTTTTATTTATTTTTTATTTTTAAAATTTTCAAAAAATATGAAAATAAATTTTTTAACACTGAAAAATATTTTTTAAAATAAAAAATAAGATGTAATTAATTAAAAATAAAGAATAAAAGTATTTCTGTCTTTTTTCTGCCTTATTGATCATATCTATGTTTTACATCCTATTTTTATTTTAAAAAATATTTTTTAGTACTAAAAAATTTATTTTCATATTTTTTTAACAATTTTGAAAATAAAAAATAAATAAAAATAATTTTTTAATAAAATATTTTTTATTTTTTATTTTAAAAAAATAATTAAAAAAAATAAATTATTTCTTTTTAAATTTTTTAATATAAATCGTTTTTTAATTTTTTTTAAATTTTAATATTTTTTTAATTAAAAATATAATTTTTTTAATTTAATATTTTTTATTAATTAAAAAATATGAATAAATCTCATAATTTATATTATTAATGTAATTAACGGATCAAATTCTTAATTAAATAAAAAAATTAAATTAAAAATAAAAATTGTACCGATTTATTTGAAGTCTCTCAAATTGAGATTTTGACATAAATAGGGAGCCTATTTTCCCTAAAATATACCGCGTGACATGTTTTATTTTCACAGGTTGCCCTTCTTATCATAAATTCCCATTTTCCGATACCCTCCTCAATTTGAAGCTCTCAACAGCTGTGTGGCGCCATCTTCAAAAGCTCTCAATCGGGTAAGTTTCTAATCGTTCTATTCTAATTTTCCGTTTGGTTCCCGGGAAAATACAAGGAAAAAAGTCCACTTTATATGATCGAATACAACAAATACAGCTGCGAAGAATGTAGTAGTTAATTGCTATTTGTAATTCTTTTTTTTGCTTGATATTGGTGTTCTTCAATTAAATTTGTTGTTAAATCCCTAGCAAACAAAATTAACTGCCTGGATAATGAGTATCTGTACGCTTTTCATTATGGTAGAAATTGAAATTATTACATGATCTCCATAATTTAAAATGTCCCACACCCCCCCCCCCCCGCCCCCCCCCGCCCCAAAAAAAAAAACTCAGAATTGAGTGATAATTGCCTTGGATAATGACTTTAGTTTTTCATGGAAATAATGCATTTTGATTATACCCTTTTTGTCTTTGTTCCTGAAGGCTATTTTCTTACAGTACTAGTGAATGAGATTAGTGATAGATTGTTGATAAAGAGTTAAAGTTTGGCTGTCAAAATGATGGTGATTGTCTTTTTCTGGGCCAATCTCTATAATTATGGAACTTTTACTTTGATACTGGCTTATGCACAATGTGCTAGTTTACTATTTAATTCACCTTGTTCTAAGATCATAATAGGGTTTGAAACATGTGTTCTTAGTTCAATGCACAATACTAGTATTCAACGCTCGAAGATTGTCAATCTGGGGAGGAAAAGGTCCCAGGATTTGAAGTTGATAGAAAAAAGGGTCAATATAGATATATGTGACTGCATATTTTTTAAATTTGTCTACTTCCCTCTTTGTTTCTGCTTTTTATAATAGTAATTAATTGTTGGTTTTCCTCATGCTGCTAGCGGTGGTGGTCTGCATCTCTCTCTGTAAAGGGGCAGTCTTTCCGTGAAGTGATAACAGGGTTAGAAAGAGAGAAAGGATGAAGTTCAAGGCATTTCTGACAGAGAATGGTGTTAGTCTGTTAGAAAGGAGGTTCCTACCTGCCTTGGACAAAATGGGAAAGGTTTGTCACCTTTTCCTTACCAGGGACCATGTTATTTTCCTTCACAATCTTCTTAATGGAGATGGAGTTCAATCCATTGCTCAGTTCCGAAAAGAGGCTCTCTTTGATGATTATCGCATTTCTAGCCAGAATGAGGACCGCATTGCCTTTTCAGTAGACATTTCTCTTCTCTACCGTGCTGTGCGAAGCAGTGTCAGTATTTGTAGTGAATTTGGTAGTGGTGGATCAACTGCAAATCGCCTCCAGATTAAATTGGTGAAGAAACTGCCACCAAATTGTACTCAGCCAATGCCTTTTCTTACGTTTGAAACCAAGGGTTATAAATCTGCTGTTATTCAGGATGTACCAATATCAAAACCATTGTCTAGAGCTCAAGTGCTGGAACTTCAAACTGCTCTTGATTCAGCCCAAGATCTGCCTCCGACTCTGGTTCAAGTTCCAGACTTGAGCCAGTTGCAAAACTATGTGGACAGGATGAAGCATGTTGGTGATTTGCTAAATGTCTCTATAAGCAAGTATGGGGATCTTCATGTGCAAATTTCAACTACATTGATCACACTAGGTGCTGAATTCCGTAAACTGTTGGTTATTGGAGATAAAGCCCAAGCTCCACCCGAAGATCAAAATTTAAGTGCTCAGACACGTTCACAGAGGGCAGTTTTAAGAGGAGATGCTCAGTCTGTGCAAGTAAGTGTAAGGCACTTTTCCAAGAGTCTTCAATGTCATCTGGCCAAACCAGATACTGCTTTTTATGGGATTGTTGGTCAGGGTGCTTGCTTGACAGTGATATTCCAATTCTTCATTCCTGGAACGCGCCAGACTGATAAATCAATCAGTCTACATTGTAGGCTTCCTGTGATTGACCCAGGAACGAACTGAAGGAAGTTTTGCTGCATCTATGCTACATCTGGCTTTGAAGTATGATAGGCAGTTGTATCCACTTTGAACTGCATATTTCAAATTTCAGATTGGCAGAGGATCTTATCGTGCAATCTTTTGCATTCCAGAAAGTGTTTCTGAGACTTCTTGTGAAGTAGATTTTTTTTAATATTCTCTCTGCTGCCATGATGAATTGTAGGAGGATTGATCACAAAGTGGTAACTGACAATATGTTGGGAAAACATGTCAACCTGAATTCATATAAATGTCAAAGTATATGTTTTCAGCAAAATGCTCGATTCTTTTACCCTTTTCACATGTATCATGGTGTATAGGAATTGTATCTGTAACTGTAAATAGACTAAAACAAACAAGGAAGGAAACCTTGCAGTTAAAAATTAATGGATTTTATAATCAAAATTTAATTGCAGTTGCAAGTATTTGCTAGGCCCTTTTTTTCAATGCAAATGAAAAATATTCCAAATTTTGGCTAAAAAAAGCATATCAATATCTAATCTTATCACCACCAAAAAGAATAGTGTCAAGTTTATTTTGTAATAAGCTTGGCTTCCTTGCTTAGCTCGAAAAAGGGTTGACCCAGAAGCAAAGAAGAATTAATGGAATCAGTTCCTTTGTTCAAGTCTACATTGCAGGCAAACGAGAGGAAGATTTGGCAGTTGCAGAAGTAGAGAGTTAGACAATTGCAGACCTTTATATGCTATGGTCATTAGTTATAGGCCTAAATTGCAACTCCACTTTAAAAAAATAGAAGGATGATCGAGTTCCTCATTTAAAAAGGTTTTATAACAAAACCAAAGGCCTGCACGCCAGGTATAATTTTCCAATTCAAATAATTTGGGCAACAGGGTCTGACTTGAAAATTATCTACATCAAGTGCAAAATTTCTAGAATTTAGTTATTAACATAATTCGTCAAATAATGCATATACAAGAGCACTATGTTCATGCTAACTAGCTTCTGGCATCAGATATCTTAATATAACATTTACAATCTGCAATTCATTCAACTCTCTCCAATAGTCTTTACATGAGCATGAAGCGTCCCTGAAATGATGGAAACGAGTTCGATCTCTGACAATCACTTCTCTGTCATACACCTTTGATACCAACTTTGTCATCCGGTGACAATCTACACACACACTGAGGTTCTTCACAATTCTAATTGTGGTTCGAGGTCCTGAACTAATGAGCCCAAATGCAATAGCCAGCTTCTCACTATGCCGGTAAAGTGCACTCTCTTCATCTTCTTCCCCTATATCAAGAAACACTTCAGAAGTATCAGGTGCACGCCCTGCAAATTTTAAGTCAGTTGTCATTCCATCCAACTTCAAATATAAGTTTTTAATCTGAGGATGAGATTGGTCCCCAGCAACAAATTCATTGACAGCACCATTCATTTTTATCAAACTGCAACCAGGGATTTTCTTGCTTCCTCTATCCATCATTTCTTTTCTTAATTCACGCAATTTACCCCATTTATTGCAAGCTGCATATATATTAGATAGAACAACATAGACAGCTCCATCAACTGGCTGGCTCTAACTCAAGATTTGTTTAGCTGCCATTTCAGCATTTCTGCATCTTTATGAATTCTACAGGCTCCAAGAAGGGCTCCTTAGAATTTGGTTTCATGGGCATATTCATTATTACTTCATGAGCTTCTTTTAGATGCCGAGCTCGACCAAGAAGATCAACTATGCATCCATAATGAGCTACATTTGGGTTAATTCCATGTTGGGTGGTCATGCTGGCGAAAAACTTTCTTCCCTCATCTACCATGCCAGTGTGAGTACAAGCACAGAGAACCCCAATGTAAGTTATTTCATCTGGAGTTATTGAAGCCTTCAACATTTGGGCAAACATATCAGGAGCCTCCTCATCATATCCGTCAATGGTAAGGCTCACAATCATGGCAGTCCATGTAAATTTGTCCCGCACAGGCATATCATTAAATATGTTTTGTGCTTTTTCAACATTCCCACATTTGCAATACATGTCTATCAAAGCGTTCCCCACAAAGGCAGCATTCTTAACTTTTTTATTTTTTTTGTCAATGCAAGCCTTTACCCATTCTCCTAGCTCTAGTGCACCAAGTTGTGCACAAGCATTAAGTATGCTAACCATGGTGAACTCATCTGGTTTTAGCTTCGAAGCTTGCATCTGGCGGAAGAGAATCAACCCCTCTTTGAAGCAAATTATCTTGAAGGCATCTATCTATCATGGCAGTCCATGAAACATAGTCTCTTTCAGACATCTGTTCAAAATACTTTCTAGCTGTATGAAGTTGTCCTATATTCACAAACGTAGTAACGATAGCAGTCCGAGAAATCACATCCCTGTTCTTCATTTTCTCAAAAATCCTGTAATATTCATTTCACCACATGCAGCATACATGTCAATTAAAGCATTTTCAACTATCAAATTAGACTCAACAACATGGTCACGAACATACTTGTGAACCTTCCGGCCACATTCCAAATGACAAGTGTAACCGAATATCCTTTCTCCTCCATCTCAAAAAATTAGTTTCATCATATTGCTTTATTCTGTTGTAACCAGGAATCATTGTATTCCAAGTAACCACATCAATCCTACAACTCGTATCGAAAATGCCATGAGTCATATCAACTAAACCACACAAAGAATACATTTTTGTCAACCATTTTGAACAAACCCACTGGAATCAAGCCCATGTTTAACTACATCACAGTGCAACGCCTTGCCACATTCTAATGCAATATCATTTGTAAAACCTTTGATCAAGAATGGATGTGTAACAATCAGGCATAAAATTCCTCTTTAACATTTCTAAATACAAAGAACCCCTAATTTAGGATAACCAATCCTGGAATACCCTTTTAACGTTGTATTCCAAAGGAAGACTGTTGGTTCAGGAATTACATCAAACAGTTGGCGTTCATAATCCATATCCCTGAATTCCATATTACAGCAATGGGAAATTGTCTTACTTTGTATAATAGGGTTGCTTACAATTCCTTAGTACAAAATAATCGGTTGAATCGAAGATAGTACTATAATATTAAATTTAATTCAAGTCCAGATTAGCATTACAATATTAAAACTAAACGTACGTGGTTCAATTTTTTAGGTGAGGTCAAGTACAACTCCACTTATTATTTAGGCATTGCAGGAGAGCCCTAAAGCTAATAAAATAAAAGTAAATGAATATAACAAGATGAAATGGTATTTATTTTCTTGCAAGAGAGATTGATAGAGCTTCTCTTGTTCAAGAAAACAAGATCTAACCTAACTTTATAAAATTTGAAAAGGATCAAATATGTTTCTAAAATTTGAAAAGATTAATGTTTGCACCATCCCTTGCTTATAAAATGTTTCATAGAAACACAAAAGCTGGACTTTTAATACAAAATTTCTTCCACTAAATTACAAATCAGAATGTCAAACCAGAGCATTCTCATTCTGACCATTCCATTCAAAGACGTGCAGACATCCCACATAGCAAGTTCTACCCAATAACGTTCCAAAGAATCAAAAACAGTAAATCCCCTTAGTCTGGCAGAAAATTGAACTCCTGCAATTTTCAATTATGGGACAGGCTAATAATCAACACATCAATATGAAGATAAAGAAGAGGAAAAAGACAATCTGATAAGAACAGTTCAATAATCAGAACAACAGACTTGAAACAGGCCAATGTAAATGAGAAAAAGCATTAATCTAACAAATAATTCCTGAATCCAAGATAAACATCAATTCCTTCAGCAGCAAAACAAAATCCTGGCCAAGCATCTCATAACAAGAGTAGAAATGAAAAAAGAAACTAAAAACACTAGCCTAAAAAATCGAGTCAAGGTATCTGTGCAACAGAAAAAAGAATTGAACCCTATATAGCTAATACTCCATTTTCACAAGTGCATTAGAAATCTCCAATGATGATACTGATGAACCATATTGGAGCCAATCCTTGGCACAAATAAGTGCTTCAAGTGTCACAGGTCGCAATGAACTCCTGTAGCTATCTATCTTTTTACGACCAGTATCAAACACAGAGTCAGGATCGACAGTAGATACTGGAATTGACAAAATATCAGCAGCCACCTTGGAGAGAGTAGGGTACTTTAGTTTATTTAGTTTCCACCAACCCAATACATCAAAATCTTGTACTCGAGGCAGAAGAGACTCCTCAAGATACTGATCCAATTCTGATTTCAAATGTTGGCTACTTGTTGCAGAGATGTATACATCAAAATCTGAAAGGCTATCATCTCCAATAGAAAGCAGAGGTAAATCTTGATGGTGCACTTCATAAGGCTGCATCTCTTGAGAAAATTCTGGATGGTGCATCTTTTGAGTCTGCACTTCATGATGATGCATCTCTCGAGTCTGTACTTCTTGATGGAGCACTTTTTGATGGTGCATCTCTTGAGTCTGCACTTCTTGATTGCACATCTCTTGACTCTGCACCTCCAGATGGTCCATCTCTTCAGACCGTAGTTCTTGAGGTTGTGTCTCGTGAAATTGTACTTCTTGAGGGTATGTCTCTTCAGACTCTACTTCCTGAGCTTGCATCCTATTATTCTGTGCTTCAGAGTGCACTTCATATGGCTGTATCTCTTGAGCCTGAACCTCTTGATGGTGCTTCTCTTGAGTCTGCACTTCTTGATGGCCCATCTCTTGAGTCAGCACCTCTTGATGGCGCATCTCATGAGTCTGTAATTCTTGAGGGTATATCACTTGAAAAAAATCTTGATGGTGCATCTCTTGAGTCTGCACTTCCTGACTGCGCATCTCTTGAGTCTGCACCTCTTGATGGTGCATCTCTTGAGTCTGCACTTCCTGACTGCGCATCTCTTGAGTCTGCACCTCTAGATGGTGCATCTCTTGAGTCTGTACTTCATGAGATTGTGCCTCATTAGGCTGTACTTCTTGACGGCATGTCAGAGACTCTGCTTCTTGAGGTTGCATCTCATTATTCTGTGCTTGTGAGTGCACTTCTTTATGATGCAACTCTTGAGCCTGGACCTCTTGATGGTGCATCTCTTGAGCCTGAACCTCTTGATGGTGCTTCTCTTGAGTCTGCACTTCCTGATGGTCCATCTCTCGAGTCTGCACCTCTTGATGGCCCATCTCTCGAGTCTGTGCTTCTTGAGACTCTGCTTTTTGAGGTTGCATCTCGTTATTCTGTGCTTCTTGAGGCTGTGCTTCTTGAGACTCTGCTTCTAGAGGTTGCATCTCGTTATTCTGTGCTTCTTGAGAGTGCATCTCCCGAGTCTCTAATTCAGGAGGGTGTATCTCCTGGGTCTGTGTTTCTGGAGGGAGCATCTCTGGGGTCTCTGCTTCTGAAGAGTGCATCTCCTGGGCCTGTGCTTCTGAAGAATCCATCACTCGAGACAAAACTCCTGGATGGTCCATATCTTGAGCCACCTCTTCTTGATGATGCATCTCTTCGGTCCTTACTTCTTGTGCATCCATGTCTTGAGTTGGTACCTCTTGAGCATGTACTTCTAGAGAGTGCACCTCTTCAGCAGGTATTTCTTGCATATGTGCTTCTTGAGTAGATAATTCTTGAGAAGGTACTTCTTGAGTGTTCATGTCTTGTGGTGATACATCTTGACTGTCTGCATCTTGCAATGGCACTTGATAATCAATGTGCATCTCCTGCTCTGATGCTTCTTGAGTACACATATCCTGCACTGGTACTTCATGAGTGACCTTTTCCTGCATTGGTGGTCGTTGAGTATCCATCTCCCGAGTCTGCATCTCTTGCACTGGTAGTTCTTGAGTATGTATCTCTTGCTGGGCTACTTCTTGATGGTGAAACCCTTGAGGAGATACATCTTGTGGAGGTTCTTCTTTAAGGTGTACTTGGGGAGTTACATTTTCAGGCTTCACATCTTGAATGATCAAACCTTGAGAGTGGATTTCTTGAGGAGGTAAGTCTGCAGGCTGTACCACTTGAAGGTCTCGAAAATGTGTTTCCTGGTCCTGGGGGACTACTTGAAGAAACTCTGATTGAGAGATGACCATATCTTCTGCTTCCATATAAGTTGTCACAGAAAGATTTGGTGCAAGATAATCTAGATAGAGCTCATGAATCCCGTCATCAACAATCTTGATCCACATACCAGCATCCTCACCAAAGATCTTAGAGAAACTGAACTCAACAAGCTTCATTTTAAACCTCGGATCCATGACTACAGCAATTGCCAAAACAAGGAAACAGTCCTTCCAATATTGATCAAACTTCTCTTTCAAAGGTTTGGTCAGGTTGCTGACAAAGGGGTCCTGGCTCATGGCTGCATGTGTCAGCTCTAACTGGATTTTGGACACTTCATGGTAAAATGCATTGGTGGGTGGATATGTTGGGGCAGTTAAAATGCTAGCTGCATCATAGAAAAGCTTCAAATATGTGCAGAGAATTTCCACTTGCTTCCAATCATTCATTGATGGGTTTATCTTGTAAACATGGTCAGAAGTATCCAAACAAGCAAATACTTCCTTTAATTCACAGGCAGCCACCAGCATTTGGTAAGTTGTGTTCCATTTGGTTTGATCATCAATGATGAGGTTCTTTGTGCTAGGGACTTGAAGTTGTTGCCTCAGCTCAGCAAACTTCTCATCATGTGTTTCTGAGGTTTTCACATACTTCACACTTTCCCGGATTCTCCTGATTTCTTCCCCCATAGCTCTAAGTGTATCTTGTGCAAGACGGCTTAAAACACGAGCATAGCAATTCCCTTTCAGTAATTGACAATTGAACAAATGTTGGTTTTTGACAGACAGGAGGCTTCTCAGATTTCCTAATATGGCTTCATTTGAAAAGGATTGATCAACTGTAAGGGTAAAGAGCCTGCTCTCCAAATGCCAATCAGATAGGCAAGACACAACAGCTTGATTGAAGGCATAATCCGAATCAGGAAAAGGTAGCATGACAACATTAAGAATCCGACGATGTAAATTCCAATTATCATCAATGAAATGTCCCGACAGAAAAGCATATCCAAGATTAAGGTTTGAAGTCCCCAAATCCAGTGTAAGGTTGACTCGTCCGGGAATCCCACTAATAAGATTCAAAAGGCTTTGCTTTTCCCTCAAGTAAATTGCCACACATTCCCCTTGAATGGTGTTGAAACTCACCATATTGTACTGTGGTTGAAGATTACGGACAAAATCAATAAAAGCAGGATGCTCCACTATGTGAAGTGGATAATCATGCTGTATAATCATCTTAGCTATCTCTTGATTGCAATGGTCCTGATCAAAGGGAATGCTTCCATATCCAGAAGTTGATCGATAGCGTCTTTTAGGTGGATCAGTTTTTGCACCTGGTGTCAATAGGGATGCTTCATTTTTCTGACGGCTTACTGGGCAAATCCCCAAGGCAATGTGCCTCTTGAGGTGGCTGGTTCCTGCTAACTTTGAACCAGTTATATAAGCAAATGATTTCTTGCACTGCTTGCAGCATGCTCTTGTACAACCAGCACCAACAGTTTCTATAGTGAAATGTTCCCAGACAATTGACTTCTTTCTCCTACGTTTATTGGGCGGCTCCTCAGAAATGGGTGCTTCACTGTTGTCAGCAGGTAGTACAGGAGTAATGGCCATAATTGGGGTTGAAGGGGAGTCTATATCCATAGAAGTCATAATCCTACAACAGAAGATAAATTCAGCAACAAAAAGGGGCATGAATAACAGGCAATACATATGAAGAGCAACATTCATTAAAGTCTTGGCAGAATAATATATTGGAAAAAAACAAGGGAAAAGTGTCTAGCATTAGTGCAACATGTTTACTAAAAGGAAAAATTGTTCAAAAGCAAAGTAATACCATCTTCTCAAGGCCAATTCAATTAAAGATTAATAGAGCAAAACAAAAAGAAAAATGCATCCTTAGTGCATGGTATAATGGCTATGAAGAGAAGGAAGTGCGTCAAATTAGCAAACATTACAAACACATTTTGCAATTTGGTAAAGAAAACATCAGGGTAAGATAATTTTGCATCTCAATAAATGAAGTTAATAATTTTTTATCCACCTTGTAGTCTAATAGATGTTCACACAACAAAGATGTTTTTGAGCACATAAAATCTTGAGTTATACTTCCATAATAACCTAATGGAGAAATTTTTGTCTGATAGAAGCATAACTAGTTAACTAAAATATCTCAGATTGTGATTAAACAGAAAGATTGGACCAGACCCCATAAGAATATTGTAACTTGTATATTTGCAAACACTATAACCAGACAAATTGTGCAGCATTGCCACAAAATTCAGACCGTTTGCTTTCCGCCTTGCTCCTTTTCCAGAATAACATTTTTTAGGACAATCATTATCCATTTACAGTTCTAAGAGCTAAGACTGCATTAACCAGTAGGGTGAGATCAAAAGTAATGCCTCTTTGGGCCAATAAATAGGGAGGTCATTCACAAAAAAAAAAAAAAAAAAAAAAAGGCTGACCTTTTTTTTATAATCCAAATTACATCCTTTTAAAGATTAATTTTCAAAATTTCGACCATGGAAAATACTAGATTTTGCAAAGACACAACTATTTATGCAGGTTGTCCCTTTTCTACTTTGTATTTTAGACTCTATAATCCATGCAAAAGTCATCCTATTGTTTTTTTATAGTGAGACAGGAGCAGATTTCAATGAATGAAGTGCAGCTCATTTCATCTCAAAATCAAGTACCAAACACCTGGCTTTTTGTCTGACATTTTCTTTAACACTCCCTTATGATTTCCACATATCAAGGATCTAAAACTTACGGAGCTCAATTACCAAATTTTTTTTCCCTAGTGTGAAGCAGAGGAATGGATGGAAATTTCATGAGAATTGCATAATTTAATAACACATGCTGACCACAACTGACATTTAAGAAAAGAGGAAAAAAAACATGACATTCAGTATCTCCATACATTAGAATAGCTAAACCAATTGCAAAAATTTAAGATGAAAAAATTTAAGATGGCAAGAATTTTAAACAATGAGGGAATGACATCCAAAATAGTTTTTCTACGCAACCTAAGCCCACTAAAACCACAACAACAACGAGGAGCACAAAAAATGTAATTCACATCAAAGTGCATGGAATGTGAATTCAGAATGCAAAGTAGAGTACTGTTGTGAAAATGGGAATGAGACAATACAGAACTGTAGTGCTTAAAAATCTATATTATGAATGATGAATCACATAGCCCAAAACCGCAAAGCAGTATACTACAGTTTTATCAGTGTTCTGGAACTATTTCAGGGTTTAGAATACCTTATTATGGAATCAATTCCAAAATGAACACAAGAAAGTCAAACAAATGCATCCCAAGTCCGCCAAATCAGACCACACATTAAATTGGTTCAATCTCCACACCTTTTCAGTCATTGTCAATCATCTAAATATATAGCATATAGAACGTTTATTTGACAAAGAATTGCTGATATTATGGAAAAAATATTTCTCGAAATCATTTAAGCAAGAGAAAATAAGATTTCACATTCCCCCAAGAATCTTTTGTTCAATGATATGAACAGCTTCTGGAAGACTTAAGTCCGAGCGGATAGATATTTCATAGCGCTTCTGGCAACAGCGCTTTCCTGAATACTTTTATCAAAACAAGTTAGAATTTCTACTTATTATTATTATTTTTTTTCACTAAGATAGCAGCATCTAAAGGAATTGGGGTAAGGCAGAGATTGCAGTTACAAGTGCTTTTCGTTAGAAGTAACTCCTTGGAAGCTTTTGAAATAAAAATGAGGCCTTAATAAAGTACTTAGATCTGGGCCATTAAAAAGAAGCCCATCCAACATGAAAAATACGCAATAACCTCTTGATAAACAACTCCATCCAAAGGCCACTCCAAAATGACTTCTTATAACAAGTCCGCTTTAAACACAAGGTGCTAACCAAATGCATCTCCACAACATAATACCATTGTGGGTGAGCATTAATTGGAAAAAAACAAACTAAACCAATGTAATTTGATTAAATTGATTTGGTTAAGTAAAGTGATTGGTTAGGTTCATTAAAAAATATAAAAATTTCAGTTTCTTATTTTCGGTTCAGTTAAATAGTTTTATTTACCGAATTAATTGATTTTTTATTTAAATAAATTAGTAATTTCAATATGTCAATTAATTTGTATACTTCCATTTTTCATTTTTTCAAATTTCTTTTATGAGTTTATATTTTAATTTATGTACAATTTATATTTATGAAAAATTAAGATATAATATTTGTTTTTAATATTATGTGGCATTATTTCATGTCATGATTTAATTTTTTTTTTTTTATTTTTTTATATAAATAAATTAAGGATTCCAATATGATAGATGATAAATACTCGTAGTGTAGTATATTTGAATTTAAAGTAAAAAAACATTTCACAATATTCATTTTTAAACTGAAAAACACAATATAACTGATTTAACTGAAATTTAATTTTTTTGGTTCGGTTAATTTGGTTATGTGATTATTTCGGTTTGTTCGTTTAATGAACCGACCGATTGCACGCCCTGCACAATTAAGACAGGTATCCATTAATGGTTAATGCAAGTCCAGCGACTACATCTTGCAGATCCTTCCAAGAACTAACGAATCAACTAATAACATAGAAAAACCTCTAATACAAACCCAACAAGCAAATTCATTAAATCGACAATATAAACAAAAAATGGATAACAATTTTATAAAGAAAAAATAATAAAAACTGAACTGTAACATCAAATTCGAAAATGCTTAAATGGAGGATCTAAGCAAAACCCAGAAACCAAAAGGACCAAAAACAAACAACAAACAAATAGATTATTGAACAGGAACAAAAAGCCATAAAAGCACGAGAAACACGCAACAAATTAACAATAAACAAACATAAAATAGATATAGGATCTGCATAATTAAATTAGAAAATAGCAAAATTAAGGACACTAAACTGTACCTCGATTAACAGATCTATAGTGGAGTGAAGAACCGAGAATCTAGGATTATAACTTTTTTTAAATTTTCCGAAAATCCGATTTTTTTATTAAAAAAAAAATCGAATTTCTGCAACAGAAACTGGAAGTGGAAGAAGAAGCTAATGGGCTTGAGCTTGAAAGTTTCGAGCTTTCTTTTCAAGTTTTGAGCTTCAAAATTAAAAAAAGAAAAAACCCTAATTGGACAAAAAAGCAAGGGCTAGGGCTAAAGAAATTTCAGGGCCTTATTTGGGGATAAGCAGAGTCCTATTATAAGAAAGTGATAAGGACAAAAAAGTCAAAAATAATAATAATAATAATTTAAAAAAAAACAACTTGCTGTTGGATATGGACTTGAGGTCCATCAAGCCTCATGTATAACTATTTCTTTACGGGTAGATGGACCATGAGCCTTGATCTGCCTTGATCTATGCGGTCGTAGGGAGAGCCCACCTAACCACTATTTAATCTTGACCGTTGATTTTTTAATGGTCCAAATGGATTAAACTTCCAAGGCGGTCCACTGAAGGGAAATTACACTTTTTTCATCCAATAACAAAAGGACTTGTGGATAGATAACCATTATAAATTTGTTAACAAAATTCACTAAATTAAAGCCTAAAATTTTGTGCTTGACTGACTTAGTGCTTGTTAACCAAGAAAACACACACACACACAAACACACACACACACACACACACACACACACACCCCCACACCCACGCACAAAGAACAGGCAAAAGCCTAGATTTGTAAAGAGACTTTACAATATTAAATTTAAATGAAAAACATATAAATTAATATTTAAAATGCAATTTTTTTTTTGAACATTAGAGAAGAAAATTTAAACATAAATATATGATTCACATAGTATATATACTTGTGTCTAAACAATGCATGAATGTTATAAAAATTAAGGATTAAGCTTAATAATAAAATAACTAAAATAAATGAGCTGAAAAATGCATATATTATATATATAAGATTTAACTTTATCTTGATGAAAATTAATTTTTAGTCCAGAGCTTCAACATTTTGCAAAAGATTTGAAGAATGAGAAAGATCAACTCCGTTGCCCAATCCAACCATGAAAAAGAAAGAAGAAAAAGAAGTTCTGAAAATCCAAAATTGAACTCCATTCATAAAATGTGAATTCATATACATAGAGATAACAATGTATGCTGACCAGAACAGATAAAAGATCAGCAAAATCTAAAAGTCACAACTCCAAGTTTGAAAAGCCTTCCATTAGCTTTGGTTTGAGCTAATTTTTCTTTCCCTCTTAGCCAATTCTCATTAGCTTGTTTGAGTTCATCTTCCCTATTCCTCCATTCTTCCAGGGCCTTGGCTGCTACTTGGTTGTGCATGAGAAGTTCCTCTTTTTGGACAATTAAATGCTGCAGCTTCTAACTTGTCTCTTCCTCGGAAAGCTTTGAAATTTTAGCCTCCAAATAGCTGAGATGGTCTTGCCTCTGAACTGTCTTTGCATCCAGGTCTTTGGTTATCATTGTAAGATAAGTTTTGGAGGTTTCAGCAGTTCCCACAACGGACATGGTACTAGGGATGCTCTCTTTAGACTCGCCTAGGCGTGACGCTAGCTTCTCTAGAGTTGTCCTTTCGAAATGATCAGTAGTGTGCTGGAGGAGTGTCAGAACAATTTTCTCAACATGGTTGAAGGTACTAGCATGGTGGACAGCCTCTAGTGGCATATTAAGGAAGCCCGCTAATTCTTCTCTCTCTTGTTTCAGAAAAACTGATTTGAAGCTTGATTTGAACTTGAGATTTCACCAATGGGCATTGGAGTCCTAGACCTATAGCCTGAGTGAGCTTGGGGCTCATTCATTGAAGAGGTTTCAATTACATTACACTTTGCAGTTGTTGCTTCAGTGCCAATTGCATTTTCTTGTAATTGATGGTTTTGGGCCATTTGGAATTTTAACCACCTGTTCAGCATGTTTAAGTTCACTTCCTTTTGGGGACAGTTGAGAATCCATACAGACATTCTCAACTTTTAAATCCAGCAATAATGACTCCTAAAAAGTAAAGTTTTTAGTATGAAAGACAATCGACAGTTGAACACTGGATCAAATTGTATTCAAAATTTACCTTTCTTTCTATTGTTGGGGTGACATTGCTAGTTTCCCCAGCTTCTTGCTAGCTGAACTTTCTCATGGCCGCAGTGCTCTTGATAGAAGGAAATGCTTGTGGATTTAGGAGTTGCCTGGCAGTGTTTTTCTGATGGATCAGTTTTGGTGCCTAATGTACATGGGATGCTTCCAGGTGGTTGGCAAGGTGATCCATGATATCCATAAATGCCACTACCTTTGACAATAGAGCCTCAGTATAAAAAAAGATCTCTTGCATTGCTTACATACTTGCCCTTGTCCTATCAGGCTTAAGGGTTCCCACTGAATTAGCTTAGATGCAACACGTTTGTAAGGCTGTTTCTTAGAAGTAAGTGGCTCATTGTTACCAGCGGGCACTGAGGGGGTAACGGATGGAACATGTACTGTAGTTGTGCCAATATCCAGAGGTGTTACCCTGCTAAGAAAGAAAAATGCAGTAAATAAAAGGGAATGAATAACTGACAAAAATTATCATTTGCGAACCCTTGACAGAACTAACCAAGAAGGTAAAAATTGAAAAAAAAAAAAAAAAAGAAACAGAGAAAAAATTCAGCATTTAAAAAATACAAAATGTGATTTAATAAGAAAAATTCAGCATCTAACAATGCGAAACGGGTTTTAATATGAAAAACTTTTTAGAAGTCAGCCATTGTGCAGACAATTCTTGCCCCTAAAGGAAAACTTTCAAAAACAGAAAGATATATCATAACAATGCTGCAGTGACTTGTGTATTAAGGTCCACCCCATTCTTTACTCTCTTTTTTGTGATATTCTATCCTTGCCCATTATGGTTCTTCAAGAATTAGAAAGCATCACAGAACAAAATGTTATCAAAGTTGGACAATTAATTGACTAAAATGTCTTATCTTGTTAAAAACATTTAACCAATAAGAAAAAGTTGGTGAGGATATCACAGCAAGCGTTGCGCACGATATACTTGTTTATACGTTATAGTTTTGACACATTGAACAGCACTACCACCGGATTCTAGCAGTTTGCTGATAAATCCAAATGTGAGAGTTTTAGGACATCAAATTCTAATCAAAATTTCCAAGAGTTTAGCCTTCTCATCTTCTGTAATATCTAGGGGAGTACTGAGTAGCATGACTGCACTCTTAGAAATGGACATCCCCATAATGCACAGCAAACCCTACATTGAAAGGCAAAAGGATAAAGATCCTCTAAGATTAACACTATCGTATTCAGAAGAAAAATATATCTTTTCTTCGTTCCAAATCTTCTTCTTTTAGAGATTACTTAAATTTTGACCATGAAGCAGATGTTGTATTCTAGTCACTAGATATCACACAAAGCCACAACTACATCTGCAGCTCATATTTTTCTTCTATATTTATATAAAATCTATAGAGATTGAGTTTATCCAATTCTTGACATGTAATGTTGAGCAGCTGGGTAGGTGGAGTCTTCATGAGGATTACACAATTTACAGAAGGGGGTTCTAGCTATACATAATTAGAAACAGCAATTGAAGAAATGGAAAAACTTGTTAGCCACTAAGCATAATCAAAACACCAGCAACAGCTAAAATAATTCTGAAATTACAGAAAGCAACAGTTATAAACAGGAGATTTTTAAACAAAAGGAATGAAATTAATATTTTTATTTTTCTTACTTTAAATAAGACATTAACAAAAACAAAAGTAACAAGCCCGTCTAGCTCAGTTGGTAGAGCGCAAGGCTCTTAACCTTGTGGTCGTGGGTTCGAGCCCCACGGTGGGCGCTTTTAAAATTTTTATTTATCTGTTTAAATAATTGTCAAAAATAAATTTTATTTTGTTATTATTTAAAATGTATAAATTCAATTGAAATTTAGCATGATATATGGAAAGTTTTGTAGTCCAATGTCTAAATTAATAATTCATATATAATATAAAAAGTTAAAATTTTAATTTTTTAATTTCTTTTTTATTTTAAAAAATTTTGATAATCAAAACAAATAATTTATCTATAAGTCAAAAAAATTGAATCGAATCAACACAATTCAATTTATTTGGATTAAATATTTAGAAAATTGATTTAATGCTTGGTTTAGAATTTTAAAATATTCAAGTTCAATTTAAGTATTTTTAAACCAAATAGTTTGACAAAAAAAATCAAATTGTTAATTTATAATATATTTACTAATTACTTATATGATAAATATTATGTAAATGATATAATTGTACATTTAAAATATATTGTATTTATATTATTAATATAAAATTTGTAAATGCACTATAATTTATATATAAATATTTTATATATTGTATACAACAAACTTTTTTTTTGGGAGTTATTACACAAAAAGTCCAAATCCATTTTAGAAGGCTCAACCATATGAATAGAATTAAATCAGTTTTAAAAAATGGGTTAGGTTTAAAATTCATTTGTCCTTTTTATTCAATTCTATTCATTTTAGTCTAATATAGTTTTGTTCATTCAATTTTTAAAATTCAATTCAATCCATTAAATTCACTGATAAACACACTAAGTAGATTTATCAATTTACAGTGTCCGAATACTCAATTTGATGATATAAAAGCATTTTTATTATAATATAATAAATTTTTAAATTTAAATGAAAAAATAATTTTAGCTTTTCCAAATTAATTTTTTTTTTAAGTAGTTAAGAGTGAGTTTATAAAAATTTCAATTAATAAATTTTATTTTTAACAAAATCTCAATTTTATAGTTTGATTCCTAAACACTCCATGTATAATAAAAATTAAACTTAAAATTTAAAAAATAAATTATAATATATCAAATAACTCTATCAAAAATTAAATTTATATTAAGTCAATCTCATTATTTTTTATGTAATTATATTTCTAAAATTAAGATTCAATTAAAATTTATACAAACTAATGTATGTAACATTTATTTATTATTTTCAATTAATCCATGTATTTTATTAATATTTAAAATTATTAAAGATAACATTTAAATCTAATATAAAATAATCTATAATCTACATTTTAAAATAATATATATCTACACTTGAAGTATAAATTTTTTGAATTAAAAGTATGAAATTTTTAATTACTAAAAAATATATATTTTTAATATAAAAGACAAAAAAAATCCTTCTCATTTTTAAATTAATTGGATTAAAAATATAATTTTAATCCTATAAAAATTTTTAAATCTATCAATATTGCAATATAAATAGCTCTATAAATATGAAAATAGGTATTATGAGAGTTTTATCCCTTTATAAATTCCTCCCGACTCGAATATAAATTAGTCAAATCCAATAAATTTAAATATTACGCGGTTATAAAAAAATACTTCTATAAATACCATTATAAAAATTAACGTTAACATCTCATATTTCTCCTAATATGAGTTATCATATTTACATAATTTTAAGATAACATCTAAATTTTTTTTTTTATCAACTTAATTTTATTTTCATGAAATTTATTATCTTTTTATTTGATTAACTAAAAATATTATAATTTCATGAGATACTTAATTTTTAGTAGTATATAAATTATAGTTTCAACAATCATAATAATCTTATGTAATGCATATATGAAATTAACTAGTTAAATATAAAATATGATCAAAATTCACGATTCGCAACTAATTATTAATAATATTAATGAAAAAATATATTGCAAGTAATTTTTTTTTTACCATTTAGATGGAAATCATTAGTTTAGCAGACAAACAATTTTTTTTTTTTTTTTTTTTTTTCTCTTGAGACCAACAAACATGGAGGTGCAGGAATTCAACAGAAAAAAATCTGAAAATGATGTGTACAGAGACAAATATTATCCTTATAATGTTACCAGAGACAGAGAGATATATACATTATATTACCCAAGTCTGAGGGTTTTTTTAATGGGGAAATAAAGAAAATGCCAAAGACAAAGACAAAGCAGCAGAGAGGAATTAATATTATTGGTGATGGATGATAGGGAATGAAGAAAAAGAAAAAGAAAATTAATTAAAAGTTAAAAGGAATCTTCCCTGCAAACACATGCAATGTAACAATCTGTTTTACAATCTCTTTCCTTTGTCAGATTTTGCCCAGAAAATATCTCCTCAATTTGTACATCAACTAGAACTTTCATTTCAAGAATTTAAATTTAAAATTAAAATAAATATTTGAAATGCCACCACTATATATATAATGAATTAATTTCTCTATTTTAATTATGAAATTAATTAATGCACTTTCATCAAGTATATATAAAAATCTTAAACTAAAAATATAATAAAACCCAATATTTTATTATGTGTATAATTGAGAATAGAGGCTTAATTTTATGCATAAATTAATCCAAAAATATCTCTGATTTACAATAAAAAAATAAAAAAAAATTCACTAATTCAACTTATTAATTTGGGAGATAAATTAAGTGAAAAAAATAGAGTAAAATGAACTGGTAAAATGAAGCTTAACTTTGTAACCAAATTCAGAGCAAAAATTAACCACAAATGGATTTTAAATGGCAAAAAAGAAAAACAAAAGTATACTAGGAATTTAGGATAAGAATTAACAAAATACATATCTAATCATTATAAAACCCCTAAGCTTATAATAAGGTTAACTAGCCATAGATGCCATTTTCAATTTCAAGCCAATTACTAGGAGAAAGAATAATTCACTTATATATAGCAAAGAATTCATTCAGAAATAGATATATGCAATGATATAATGTAATTCATGAATGAATTTTAGTGCTATAACCATAATGAAGCCCTTGTTTTTATTGTTAAGAGAAAGAAAAGGAAATGTTTTATAAAATAGAAGCATGTTATCTCAAAGCCTGAACTTAAATATACATTACCTGAAATATAAAAGTTGCAAATTTTTGAAGAACATCAAAAGGGGAAAATGTGCCTGAAAATGGAAAGGAAACAAAATAAACAAGTGCAAAAGTTATATATAGGGTTTCAAGAATTCAAATCATGGGAATTAGCATGATTTAAATTCATGGTGTGTATGCATATAAATACAATTAATATTTAATAATTATGAGAATTAATTAACATTAGTAGGTAAAAGAGATGTATATGTATTTGATGAAATGAACATCAAAGTCCTGAATTGCCATGTTATCCCACAGCTTTCTTGAACTTCTATATATAAATTTATATGTTATGTATATTTACACATCAAGATCAAGAAAGAGGGTCTTGAAAGAAAGATAAGATCTTTTAAGAAGAAGAAGTTCAAGAAAGCTGTGGAAAAGCATGACAAGACTTTTCCCCATTTTTCTTCTCTTTCTCTCTCATTTTCATGATAATCTCTCACTTCACACACTCACTCTTTTATAAAACAAAACCATATACTAGAAAATCTTAATTATTAATTACAGAGATAGAAATACAAAATAAATAAAAGAGAAAAGAAAGTGATAAATAATAATAGAGACAGAATTAGGAAGGACCCTTGTCAATATACAAGGGAGAAGGACCACTGTAGCTTACAAGATATTATCAAGAACAGCATATATAACTAATATATAGATTGAAATAAATTAAAGAAAGAATTGTGAAGTAATTAAAGAAACTAATTAAGAAGGGTCAGGTAGTACTGTGTAGGGTTTTCATTTCTGAGGAATAAGGTACTATACGTACGTGGACAATATCGAAAGAACATTGCTTGTGAGTGAGTGGCCACTGCCCATTAGCCTGTAGGGTAGTTGGGTAGATATATTGAACAAAAGATGGCTGCATCTCTCTCTCTTTTTTCTTTATGTATATCATTATATGTATATGTATATGTATATATATACCACATGTATACATCTTCTTGAATGAAAAATAATATAAAAAATTATGAATGAGTATAAAAACAACCCATCCCCTCACATGGTATAGCATGTGATCTTTAAATCTTTCCCATCATATATATGTGTGTGTGTGTGTGTGTGTGTGTACATGCAATACTGCATCTGCATGGCAGCCCAGTCATTGTGTTTGTTTATGTCGTTAAAAATTATTGAAGAGAGATATTATAGTTGTAGAATATATATATATACGGAAAATGAAAAGGATAGCATTGTAAAAGAAAACAGAGTATATTAAATTAGCCGTCGCCTCAATGCCTCAGACTAATATAAAGAGATGTGACTTTGAAAATCAATGTTAGAATCTGAATCTCAATAATGGTAAATCTTCCTCTTCATTATATATTATATATATAAAGATTATGGAGTATAATCTACAAGAAAAATTAGGTCTTATTTAATTATGAAAAATAAAATTTATTTTTCAAAAAATTATTTTAATAAAATGAAAAATCAAAATTTAATATCTAGTTATCAAAAAATTTTAAATGAAAAATTTAAAAATAATTTTTAAAATTTTTTAAAATTATACTATATTATGAAAAATTACTTTATATTATTTTACACTTTTCTTTAAAATAAAGAGTTATGAAGAATAATAATTATACATGCAACACAAAAAAAAATCTTAAAAATGAAAATGAAAATAAAAGGATAGAAAAGTTCTAAATGGAAAGAAATCTTAATATATATTTTTTTTTTTCAATTTGGAAAATAAAAATATAGAAAAAAAATAAAAAAAATAGAAAATAGAAAATATTTTTCATAACTAAATAAGAATTTATTATTTTTATTTAACAAAAAAAATGGGACTTTCAATATAGGCTATTTAAATGTGAATAGGGGTGAAAAAAAAATCTTTATTTATCAAAAAAAAAAATATATATATATATATAGTTTTAATTTACATGTTTAAAAATATATTTACTTTTAATTACTATCATTTGAAATTATTAGTTAAAATACTTATTTTTATTTTAAAAAATTATTCATCATTTATAAGCCATTTTGTTCAATTTAATTGTTTGAATAATGACTAGGAAAATAAGGAAAAACTACTCATCAAAAATTATATGGACGAAATCAAAAAAATAATTTTATATAAGCTGAAAATTAAAACTTTTCATTTAGATAAATTAAATGAAAATTAAATACTTGAGACCGTATTAAAAGTAAGATTTAAGTAAATTAAGTGAAAATTTTTCTATAAATTATTTTAAAAATTTTCTTTTTTTTTTTTACTGGGGTGGCTCAGAACTATTTGAATCTATTGGTTACTCCTTAAAAAATTGTATAAGTAAGAAAAAAAATAGATATAACTTGAATTTTACATATTTTTCACATTTATTCTCTAAATATTTATATTAATTAAAATTAATTTTTATTTTAATTGTATCAAATGCCACTAAACATGCTTCACTATTAACAATGACAATTAAAAAAATAAAAAGAAAAAGAAAAACATAAATACTTTTCAATGACTTTGACACTTTGTTTGAAAATAAATAAATAAATAAATAAGTGGAAAGAAAATAATGAAGAAAACTAAGAAAGAAAGAAAAAATTGAAAGGAAATTTTTTTTTTTCTCTCCTCTCATAACATTAGCATCTGTTTTTTATTTTCTCTTAAAATTGGAAAGAGACTTGAAAAGAATGTAAGACTTATATTTTCTTTCTTTTATATATATATATTTATATTTATCTTTTCAAACAAGAAAAAATAACATTTTCTCTTATTTTTCTTTAATTATTTTATTTCTTCCCATAGTTTTTCTTATCCAAAAAAGTGTTACAAGAGGATGTCACTTCCTAACTTTTAAAAACTTATTAAATTCTTTTCTAACTCCTTTTATTTAAGCAAAATTAAAATATTTTTTTGAAATTTATATTTTAGCTAAAAAATATTAAAAATATAACTTAAAAATAAAAAAAAAATATACAATTTAAATCTCAAAATATGAAATATTTTTCCCAGTGTACAAAAAAAATATATATAATTTTTGAAATTTATCTATGGCAAAACCCTACCATAATCAATTAATACCTTCAAAACTATAGGAAAGAGTCATATATTATATAATTAATAAAAATATATGTAACCAGTGGATACAGGTGAGATCTAGCCCAATCCTCTTAAAAGTGTACATTATATATTTATATAAGTAATTTAATTTTTTAATTAATTCTATTGAAGTTTTAATTTGATCTTCTAAAATTAAATTTTTTAAAATAATGTAAAATGTCAAAATTATTTAATTAATTTTTATTTTATAAATATGAAAACTTAATAAAAATTTATTCAATAAAAAATATAATTAATTATTATTTTTTAAAATAAAAGAATTAAAAAATTAATTTTCATTTTTTTATTCTTCAATTAATTTTTGACATCCGAATATATAAATTTCATTATTGGATTTATATTTGAAAAGAGAGTATAATTTATGGGTAAAGTGCGTCTGGTTGAGCCTTTTTTAGCAGGACGACAACTCACTATTAATTAAATATTAATATTATTATAAAATAAAACAAAAAATACAGATAAATATAATGTGATTTCAAGTTTATTTTATTAAAGATTTATAATTTTTTTTTTATAATTTAGAGCTTTATCATTAGACATTTTAGCTAACGGTGTTAAATTTATTAACGTGACGTCCATATAGATAATATTTTATATTTTTAATTTCTGACGACATCAGAAAAATTAATTTTTTTATTTTTAAAATATTTTAATATATATAAATAATTATTATTGTTTTATTAAATATTAATTTTTGATAATATATGGTCCAACTAAAAGAATGATAGAAAAATAATATTAATTTATATAAATTTTAATTGAAACTTAAAAAATTATACGTGATGGAAAAAATTTGATGAGATAATTTCATGTAAACTAAAATTTTAATATAATAATTTTATATAAACCTAGATTTAAAAAAAAAAATACTTCACACGATTAAATTTTTTAAAACAATTTTTAAACTTGGATTTTATTATTTATTTATATAAATATGGATGGAAAGATTTTTTTTATTTTACAAATTAAAATATTTGAAAAATAATTTTTTTTTAATTTCTCACCTACGCCATTTTATAAATTAAAAATATAAAATATTATTTATATGTATGACGTCAACAAATTTAACGTCATTAGCCACAATGTTACTAAAATATCTAACGAAAATTACAAATTCTAAAATTATTACAAAAAAAACACAAACCTTTAATAAAATAAGCTTGAAATTATTGAGTATTTATATGTATTTTTTCCTAAAATAAATATAAAAATATAATATTAAATCATTAGTTTTATATGAGCACATAAAAATGAATGTAAAAATTTTAGAAATGGAAGCATTTTTTTAACCATCTTCTTAACAAGCTCAGAAATTTCTTGCAAATTTGGAAAATGAATTAATGAGAAAAAAAAGTGAGAAAGATGAAATAATGGAAGGTTTAAGTTGATAAATTTTAGATTAATTTTTGGTTAAATTTTTTTGCTTTTGGAAAATCACAATTTACTATTTTAATCTTACATGATAAAAAATTGCAAAAATCATAGAAGTCTCTTGCCCTCTTAGCTCTACTTAGATTCATCTGTGTTAGCGTTTAAGCGGATTAAATTGTCATTTTATTTTATTTTAATTATTTAGATGTCGTAATAGTAGATATATAGATAATAGATTAAATTATAATATAACTTCTAAAACACATAATGAAATTAAATAATTATCATTAAATTTATTAAAAAAATTGAAAATCACAAGGGGTAATTAAGAATTTATTTGTCTTTGAATTTTAATTTAAAAGATAAATTGTAATTATTAGAAGGTAAATAATAACAAAGTCTAATTGTAATAGATAAGGGATTTGAAAACTTGAACTTTAGTATAAAAAATAACTTAACATTAATTATCTATAAGGTAAATAATAACAAAGTGTCAAAGTCTAATTATAATAGATAAATAGATGAAGTTTCTGAAAACTTCAATGTCCATTTCAATGTCGATTTTTTTAAATAAATTATACGAGGAATTTCTCTAGTTTTCTGTTCACGGAATTGATTGAATTGTTATAAAAATAAAGAAAATAATATTAAATAAGTATATAAGAATAAAAAGATCTAAATGGTGTATTTTATATTATATTTAAGTGTATATTATAAAGTTATAAGAATTTATATTTATAGAGTTTAAATATGCCATAAGGTACAAATCATAAATCCATCACAAATTATAATTTATAAATTCATCCTAAATTGCAAATTATAAATAATGTAATAAAATTAAATTTAAATACAAAATTTAAAAAATAGTGTGATAGATGAAATGACATATAAATATAATAGAATAGTGGGATAAATTAATGAACATTTATATTAATTTTTATATTTATAACACTTCCCCTTAAATATTTATTTTTATAAAAAATATGTCTTATTAAAATCTTACTTGTAAAAATTCAGTGGAAAAAAAAAAACTAGTGAAAAAAAAGGAGTATAATATTATCGTATTGCAATAGTACACTGTCTCATTAAAATCCTTATTAGAAAAATCCAATGGAACAAAATTTTTTGTTAAGAAAAAAAAAATACAGTGTTAAACTCCCCTCATTTGCAATATTACTAAATATCTTTAATACATTATATTTCACTATTATGAACCAATATTTTAAATGTTGCATTAGGAAATGTCTTAGTAAATAAATTTTATAGGTTGTCACTTGAACCAATTTATTAAATACTAATTTTACCTTTATTTTGTAGATATGAAAAAATAATATCAGATTTTGTATTATCAGTAAGATGCATTAGTGTGCCTATTACACTAAGATAAGATAAGATATTTTAAGATTAAAAATTTATTTATTATCTTTTTGAGACTGAAAAGAGTCATTATTCACATCAAGTGATTTAATAACTATTAGAATATTCAATGAATATACTTCGTATATAAAATCATTGAAAAATATTTTTTATATAAGTTGACTGATAAATAAAAATTATTTTGGACAAATGTTTAATTTGTAAACCAAGATAAAATTTTATTTTTCCAAGATCTTTTATTTCAATTTTTTTTTTAAATAATATATTTTTTTTAAAAGTTTTTCATAAATTCTAATAATATTTAAATCATTAATATATACAATAATTATGACAAATTCATATACAAATTTATTTATAGTATCGATTTTATATTCTACTTTGAACAAGTATTCACTACGACAATTTTATCATATACACCTAAATTATTTTAATCCATATAAAAATTTTTGTAATTTAATTGAATAAATTTTTTGAGAACTTAAATTATATTTTTCTAGAATTTTAAATCCTTCAGAGATTTTCATATAAATATCATTATCAATTGAATCATATAGATAAGCCGTGACAACATCTATTAGGTGCATATTAAATCTTTCATGCATTGCTATACTAATAAAATATTAAAATATTATTGCACCCACTACAAAATAGTATATATTTTCATAATTGATTCCAGATTTGTGTAAAAACCCTTGTACAATAAGTCTTACTTTGTATTTTATAATTTTATTTTTTTTATTTCTTTTTCACTTGAGTATCTATTTGTATTCTACCGGTTTCATATCTTCAGGTGTTTGGACTACTAGTTCAAAAATTTTATATTTTTCAAAAGAATCCAATTTTGCTTATATTGCAACTTTTCATTTTGACCAGTCAACTTTATTTTGACATTCTTAAACTAATCGTGATTTAAAATCATAATTTTCATTTATAATATTTAATATTATATTATATATAAAATAATAGTTCAAAATTATTTCATTTGGATTTTATCTTTTTCAAAATTAACATAATTTTTCAATATCTAATAATTTTTACTAATTTCAGGTACCTGTATTTTTTCAGGAAGTATATTCAAGTTAATATATATATTTTCAATAAAATTATCTTTATTATTTATTATTTTTCTCTTTTAAAGATTTTAATATTTATAACCAATAGGTTTTCAACGCTTTAGACATGTATGAGATGCATTAATATCAATAAATTGTCTTTCTGAGACGCCTATATATATTGAAACATTAACAGCTGTTATATGCATGGTTGTTGAAATCGGAAGGAACCGGTTGATCGAACTGAAAAAATTGAGAATCGAACCAAAAATCGATCCGATTAATTTTCGTTTATCCGTCCCTAAAAATTTGTTAAAAAATCAATGAACCGATTGATTAATCAATAAACCGATCAAATCAGATCGATTTTTTGGTTCAAGCGGGTCAATTTTTTTTTTAATCAAAACGACGTCGTTTTTGTCAAACAAAAAATAACACCGTTTTGAGTTAAAAGAAATTAAGAGAATTTCAGTAATTTCATTTCAATTTTACTCCACGTCAAAACTTATCCGACGCCAAAATCATAACCCTATTGTATAAGTAGATATTTGAATAAGTGAATGTCCATAACTTACTATATATATAATTTTTGACTTAATGTGTTTGGATTGACATCATAAAAAATATAGTTTTATATAAATTATTGATTTAGCCATAATTGTATTATATTTATTTTTATCATATATATAATAAATGTCAAATTATATATACATATATATGTATACCGGTTTGATCCCGATCGAACCTCTGACCCTCTGCCTTCATCGGTTCTTTAATCAGTCCGATTTTGAAAATATTGGTTATATGAGATTTTATTACTCGTTTTGGATCAATAAGTACATCCGACAATTGATTTGCTAATTTTTTTTTTCAGATAAATTATTTTCCGAAATATTTCATGTTATTGTATTTCTCGACTTTTATTATCTCCCCATAATTTTGGGAATGTTATTTCATCAAATAACAATTTGTAAATCGTGCAGTAAATACATCTTCCTTAATAGCTTAAAATATTTAATTATTGAAAGTAATTCATATCTAACATATATCTCTAATTTTCTTTAAGGACTCATTTTAGTGTTTTGTGATGGAACAATTATGATATATATTATACATTAAAAAAATTTTAGATGAGAAATATCAAACTTTTATTAAAAGTCAATTGATTGACTTAAAAAATTTTCTAGTTCTTTAATGGATTTTTATGTGAATTTTCAATAATTTTTTCATCATTTTAAATCAATATGACATAATCTGTCATACCAAATAATAAAAATATTTAGATATGTAAACTTTTAATTTACTATAAGATTCTCTTTAATTCTACCAATTTTTATATAATACAAATCTGAGAAAATAGTAGAAAATTTTCAAATATATTTTTTATACCCATAATAATGCTTGTAATATGAAAATATTCTTGATTTTTCTCATTTACTGTCTCAATATAATATTCATTACTACGAATATTTTTAAACTTAATAAATTTCTATGAGATTTTGGAGAAAATAATGTATTATGTATTATAAATTTTGTTCCTCTTGTAATAATATATTGGTTCTTTTAGAGTTTTCAATTATTTTTTATTTTATCAGAAATAATTGCCTTACTCATTTTCAAAAAAGAAAAATATTTGATATTTTCAAGAATTATATGAGTTATCGTATTATTTACAATATATATATTGAAATCAATTATCCCTTTCAATATTTTCAAAAATTATATATTATATCAACTTGAGTAATATCTATATGATCATAATCAAAGTCGTCATTACTAGAGATAAAATTTTTCACATTTTTCCTATTTTTTTGTGATGCTCGATAAGTGATCAATTTTTCTTCATAACATATCCATAATATTTACTTTAAAAATTTTGTCCACTTTTTCTATTTTTATTTTTGTATAATTTTATCTCACTTTTAGTGATAATAAGTATTCTTATGATATTGTTTTATTCTTATAAAAAAGAATAATTATTATATATTTACCTTTAAATTTTATAATATTATTGTTATATATTATCACAATCACTCAAGAAAATGAGATAAAACTAGTAGAATATGCTTTATGAATTTTTCGTTAACCACTTATTATTTTATTCAGTTAAATATCATCGTATTCACTTTAGGAAGTGAGATTGAAATAGAAGGCATACAATTAATTCATAACATTTTTATAATTTTTTTACTGATATTGCTACTACATGAGCATATTCGTTATATGAAAAATATTAACATTTCATTATTTATAAATATTCTCCACACATTAATAATTAATTCTAACAAAAAAATCAATATATTTAAAATAAAAAAATAACTTCACAATATCAAAATAAAATAATTCAATATAATTATCAATACATGATTAAATTAAAAAATTTATAATAATTATTATAATTTTTTTTTCACTTATATTTTTATAAGATTACAAATATAAATTATTTTCTTTTATTTCAAATTATATTTTAACAAGTATAAAATATTATAATCTATACAAAATAAATATCAAAATTAGAGTATAATTTTTTTTTATGTTAAATGTAGATTAAAAAATAAAATGATAATGTATAAAAATATAATTTACTTATTCAAATACCTGAATTAGAATATTATCAAGAGAAAAATTTTTAAATCTAAAATAATTGAATAAGAATATTTTCAAGAGAAAGATTTTTAAATCTTTTGAAAAAAAAAAACTATCAAATATGTCATAAAAAAAACCATACTAATAACATGTTATGAAAAATAAAAAAAATAATATTAAATAAGAATACAAGAATAAAAATATATAATAATTTGTAACTTATAATGTATTTGAACTCTATAAATAGATATTCTTATAGCTTTGTAATATACACCACAATGCAATAAAAAATTATTTCTTTACATCTTTTTATTTTTGTATTCTTATTTAATATTATTTTATTTATTTTTATAACATGAATCAATTTTTTTTATTTTTTATTTAGAAATCATCTAGTAACCAAAAATTTATGAAACTCGACTAATTCATACTCGAGTCAGTCGATTCACGAAAAAATAAAACTCTTCTAATTACTAATAATTTCATCAGTAAGACTGAATCCACGAACTTTACTTAAAAGGAAATGGTGTTGAACCATCCAAATCAACCAATGATTGGTATTGATTGAATTAATTTACAATATTAATACAACCAGTTATTTATTATCAGAAGATTCTGCCCAGTGTTTATGTTTTGAAGAGTATGCATTTTTCTTTTCTTAGCAAACGAATGGTTGATCAATTCTGTTATTCTAATTACCAATTCCCTCTGCATATCTCCTCATACGCACACAAGAGGAAAGGAGCGCTTTGCAATGAAGGGCTATTCAAGTACTCGAGCACATGTTGCCGACCATTAATTAATATTACAAACCCAACCATAAAATAAAATTTCCAGTTACACCAGCAAACTAGAGTTTGGTAACCATTTACTTTTATGAGTAGTTTATTAGTAGTTATTATATATATATATATATATATATATATAATTTTCACATCAAGCATAATGACAAGTGCTGATAAATTCAAGATTAGTTAATATTGTAAGTTTTCAATGAGTTATTTGATAAGTTTTATAATATTTCACATCAAGCATAATGACAAGTTCTAATAAATTCAAGATTGGTTAATATTGCAAGTTTTCAATGAGTTATTTGATAAGCTTTATAATATAGAATATAAATATTGTATAATATTAATTTTATCTGTGATATTTAAATCATGACACCTAATCTTAAGACTATTATAATTTTTTAAAAATAATTTTATTAATTTTAAATAATAATGAATTTTTTTTAATTATAAATTTTAGAAAATGACAATTGTATATCAAACAATTCAAATTGATTAAATTGAAATTTTGAATTGATTTTTCCAGAGCAGAGTTTGGGCCTGGCACTGCTAACTAGTTGGTCTTCAGGCCATAAAAATAAGTTACAGAAGCCAGGTCCAATGGCTGAAATCTAAGAGAGAAAAAAATGGAATGAGAAAGGAATTTGATGTTCAAACCGAAAGTGATCCAAGTTCTCAGATTTCTTCAGGTTCATAGAGAATTTATCAATTTGTTCTTAGAATTTGAAAACTTTGGTCATTGTACCAATAGAAATTCGGAGATATGAATCTCTATGCACACGACCTCTCTCTTTTCGATTTTGCTAATTTCTCTGATCCCATCATCGACTCCATCTCCATCTCTCACCACCGTTCATCTTCATCAACCAAGTCCTCAATTCATGAAAATTATGACCAAAGTGACGATGATAGGAGTAGTTTTGGGGATAAAATCAATGGTAAATCGGTCATGCGCAAGCCTAAAAGTCCACCAAGGCATCGACATGATGGCACATCACCTCTACCTTTGGGGATGGACTGGAGTCTCCCTCCTCGGAAATGGGTATGTGTTAATTTTGAAGCTTTGGGATGATTTTGAGTGGTTCTGATGCTCCTTTGATTTATGTTTGCCTTGGATGGGATTGGATTTTTTTTATTTTTGCTAGCGTTGAGATGTAATTGATGAGTTTTGTTGATTTTGGAATTTTTGACTGTTAATAATTGAGCTGATTATTTGATTTGATTATCCTGATAGCTTCTATGTAGCTTCAGGCTTTGTGAAGAAAGGAAATAGTAGTAGCTTAAGGCTTAAGCATTGTACTGTTTGTTGCAAATATGGCAATTTAGGAACATTATGTGGATACTGTGAGTTTTGATCATTAATAATAACAACTTGGGGGAATCTATACTTAGTTAGAAGTCAAGAGAAATTGGTTCTGATAGTTGTTGTGCTTTGAAAATGTGACGTGTGAGATGTTATTGTAAAGAGTTTAGGATGGCAGATTTGGGCTGAGCCTCTCTGAACATATTACAAAAATGACGCCTTACTTATCAAAGGCAGACCACGAAATGTGCAGCAAGGAAAATCTAGGTGAGTTTGAGGTGCACAGCTGAGTACCAGTGGAAGAACCCTGAGATTTGTAATGCAGATATCTGCTTCGAACTTAACGCTAGCACTTCTCTTATTTTTAATTCTCGGTCATTTCCTTAAGCTTCTAGTGATCCAGAGAATTTGGAGGGCAGGGTTGTTAGGGTGGTTAGGGAAAGGAGAAGCTTAATTATATTAAAGTTGGGTGTAGCTTGTATGCGTCCACCTAAGAAATTGTCACCTATTGAATGATCTAGAAATATATATTTTTGAGTTTTAATAGCAAAATGTATGAACTTTTGACCTTGCATTCGATTTATCTTATTTTATAATATATTCTAGTATTCAATGTAGGATGGACGAGACACTATTTGGCCTCATGATGCTCGTACAGGATGGAGTTACTGTGTTACAGTTCCTTCTTGGATTCTTCTGCCAAATTCAAGAGGTTCAGATCCTGTGACGGTATATTTTTTCCTAAGCATGTTGTTCTGAACTTTCTCAGGGATCCAAACACAAAAGGGCTTTGACTTAAAATGTTTGGTTGATTGAACAATCAGAGTTAATCATGTTATTGTGACATTATCTCACATAGATTATCTATATTTTCTCTTGAATTCATGCCAAGTTATTCTCTTTTATAATCTTGTTTTAACATTCATTAAGGTCACTCCAGTTTTACAGAGTCCAAATTGGCATACAATCTCCAGAAGGAATCACCACCACTCGAGGGATTTTGCGAAGATATAGTGAATTCCTAAAGCTACTTTCTGAAGTGAGTTGAATGTCAAGTTTACCTTGCTAGGGTTTTTGTTGACTTTTGACTTTGGATGTTCAGGAACCATTTCTCATTTCAGCTTTACCATATTTTGTAGCTTAAAAAGGCATTTCCTGGGAAAACTCTGCCTGCTGCTCCTCCAAAGAGGATTTTGAGAAGGACAAGCAAGACATTACTGGAAGAGGTAGGGTGGTGGTTTTTTCTTTTTCTTCATTCCTTGGTTTATGATTTGTTGATAGTCCAGAGTTTAGAATCTTTAAAGCAGCTCAATCCACTTGTCAATTTTTAAACTTAGCAATATTTCTTATGTAGGAGCTTTTTTTTTTTTTTAATTTATTGGTTACTTGGAACAGAAAATAAGATTTTATGCGTGCATTTGAAGATAATTTGTGGATAAGTTCCAGAATATCTCTCTCTCTCTTCTCTAATCCCCTCCTGACTGCCAAAGCAAGAAAAAACATTCAAAGGAAAAAAAAACAAACAAATAAACACATGGACATAAACTTGGGGACATGTATATGCATTTACATTTGAAAAAAAAAATCATATATCCATGCTTTTGGCAAGTTCCTAGGATTTGAGGGGACTGAAGTGAAGTGATCTCTGGAGCAGCTTCTTCCCTTCCCAATCACTACTTAGTTTGCTTCTTTGTGCTTCACTTTGTTAACTTGATATATGTGGGTTACCCCCCTTTTTATGTTTTTCCATTGTGAAATTCAAAAGTTAACAATTTGGGTTCCATTTTGAACATTCATTTATATATTTTTTTTTACTTAGTTTGCTTCTTCAGGCTTCACTTTTTTAACTTGATATATGCGGGTTATCCCCATTTTGAACATTCATTTATATATTTTTTTACTTAGTTTGCTTCTTCAGGCTTCACTTTGTTAACTTGATTTATGTGGGTTACCCCCCTTTTTATGTTTTTCCATTGTGAAATTCAAAAGTTTACAATTTGGATTCCATTTTGAACGTTCATTTATATATTTTTTTCTCCATTCATTTATTTACAGCATAAGAATGGAAGTTCATATCATGGTTTTGCTGACTCTAAGAAGTGTGCATCTTTTCCTCTGATTCTAATATCGAACTGTTACTTTAAATCATGATGATAATATTCTCAAAATGGTTAGTATCTTTCAGCGAAGATGTTCTTTGGAGGATTGGATTGAAAAGCTATTGTCAGATATCGATGTATCTAGAAGTGCTCCAGTTGGAACATTTCTTGAACTAGAGGCTGCTGCAAGGTCATGTAGGTGTTTCCTGATACATCTTAAAAATAACTATATTTTCTTGCTGAACTTTAATCTGCAACTTGTAGTTATATATTTATGGTTTTTTCAATTTCTTAACTTTATGTATCTGACATTGAGATTCAGATATGGGTATTGATACTCCAATTTATTGAAAAATATACAAAATTTTTAGAAAATAGGCAAATCCAGCCCATGGACATGCATCTCTATCTGGTATCCTTCCTGAGTGCAAGTCACATTTTAAAGAGTATAATTTAATTATTCAAATGATAATACTGTTCAAATTGATATGTGCCTTGAATCCTTTGCAGATTTTGATGATGCAAATCAGCAAAACTTGGATGCAAATTCTTCTGCTAATGACATAGTTCCTGCAGCTCTATTCCATACCAACTCAGATCTTTCTTTGCTGGCTGGTAGTTCGCTAATTGCATCAGATCATGGCAATGGTTCTCCCGAGAAATCGGAGCTTGGAACTCCAAGGCATGCAAGAGATAATAGTATTGATTTTGGCATGGAGACTTCAACTTCTGAACAATATTTAACTGATTCAATGGAGACAACCATTAAATTTGGCATATTTAACAGGAAATCTATTCTGGAGAACCTAGAAAAGTTTTCAATGCATGCTGGAAGAAGAAAAATTATCATGAGCGGAAATAAACTTGCTGAGAACATATCTAGATCCACATCTTTTCTTGGGGATAAAAATGAACCTTTGCCTGGACTGGAGTATCAGAGACTGGATGGTCATGTCCGGAGACTATCAACAGAGAGTATTGGGAGCGACTTAAGCTCTGTAAAAGCTAGTGAAATATCAAATTTGGGGTTGGGTAATTTGTTTGGTGATGATTCGGTTGACCTTCTAGAGGGTGCTGAAACTCCCAAAATAGTTGATGCTCCTGTAAGCTCTAATTCATGTTTCCCAAGGGACTTACTAGTTGCTCTCCCATCAGATGAGCGATATAAGTTGAATAGGATTCTTAATACGGTGCAACAAAGACTATCTACAGCAAAAACAGACATGGAGGATCTTATAGCTAGATATAATCAAGAAGTTACTGTGAGGCAATTTCTTACAACAAAGGTATGCTTGACCACATTTTTGAACTTTCATATGCACCTTTGGTTTTTGTTTGTCTCAGCATCAAAATAGATTCTTCATTGTATATTTTCAAAATATCCTATGGCAATGATTATTTTCAAAATGTTAATTTTTGAACATGTCAATTTTCTTCCCTTTCGTCTCGCCGAAATATAGTATTTTATTTTTTCCATTATTTTATCTCCTCACTTTACTTAGTGTGTGATGAGTTCCATTTAATGTTACAATTATCCTTCCCTCAATATTTAATTGCATTTTTTCCCTTCAGAATTTAATGCAGAAGCAATGAATCATCTTCTTTGGCCTTTTCAATTCTTTTTCTGTATTTTGTTTACCAGGACTGCTTTATGGAGCAGGACTAATATAGAATGAGCTAGGTTTTGGGCTTTTAGTGACTTGTGTTTATACTATATAATGGATAGGTTATCTGAAGTGATGAGGTACTTTATTTAGCTCAGACCTAGCGCATTATGAATCCCTAAATAAAATTGCAAAACTCACAAGCAGGAGCCAGATTTGGTTTAACAGTTTAAGAATAAATTTGGTGCTCTTTCTTTTGTCAAGTTACGACTCTAACAAACCCTTGTAGTTAGTGTTCCTTGTGTTTTAGTGCTTGTGAGATGGTTTATTCTTTGAACGTTGCATGCAATGGTTACAATTGGTTCTACCTTTGGTGCCATACCTGTGATGGGGAATGTCAGGTATTGTAAGCCACTATATGCATCTTCTTCTGTTTCTTACATATATTGTATATTGTTTAAAGGCTTCATTATATAATGGGGAAATGAGTAATATTGTTGACTGAATGGATATGAAGGTTTAGCTGTCACTCTTCAATCTCTAACAGCATATGGTAGTGCTATATAAAACATGGTTGGATTCCCTAATGCATTTTATTCTGACATATTTTTACATTTGAGGAAGCAGGGCTGAAGAGCATCGACTGCGCTTGCACTAACCAAGGCATCATTAAACATAATAGTGATTGCATCTATATTGACCATTCTGGATTATGAATGGAATTTGTACAGTTTCAATGCCATGTTAATAAGTATTTTCTGTTCTAGGTTAAAGATTTGGAAGTGGATCTTGAGACTACTAGGAATAGTTGTAAAGAAAACATGCAGCAGGCTGTTATGAATGAAAGGGAAAGATTTACTCAAATGCAGTGGGATGTGGAAGAACTCCGTAGGCAGTGTTTAGAGACGGAGCTGAAATTAAAATCTGAACAGGTATATTTTCTATAACTAACAATTTTGTTTCCTATATTCTGTTTTAAATGTTTGATCATATGATGACTATTGGTGAATAATGTGTGCGAATATTGCAGGATGAAAGGGCACGTGCTGAGTCTGTAAAAGCTTCTATCATTCGAGAGAATGAAATGTTGCTGCAGCAATTGGATGTTTCTAGAGAAGAGCTTGAAAACTTGCATAAGCATCATGAAGAGTTGGAGCTGAAATCCAAAGCAGATGTAAAGCTGCTTGTTAAGGAGGTGAAATCTCTTAGAAGTTCTCAGTCAGATCTGAGACTGGAACTTAGTCGCTTGATGAAAGAAAAATTAGAAGTGGAGGTGATTTCATCACTTTTCTTTTACATTTTATTTTTGTTTGGTAAATTATATGATGGTCCTTATCTTGTGGGCTTCCTACTCTAGATTTAGATCTCCTTCACAGTTGTGCATAATGGAAACAGGATTATCATGGCCTGTCATTGCACCTTTTTTTTATTTTTTTGTAAGAACTGAAAATGCATTAAAAGATAAATATCCAAGGAATTGACTAGAACTTAGAAATGCAACTAACTTTCGGCTAAAATTAACTCACCTCTTTAAAAGCAACTGTGAAAAGGCCTAAATTTACTCCCCTTGACTTGATCATTGCCTTGTCCAAGAGTTCAATCAAAGAAAATATGCTTTTTATTCATGTAATGGCTATAAAAGCTGTTATTCTTCTGGTGGCTAATGACAGTCATATTGTTATATAATGGCCATTACGTGCAGGCATTGATGGTAATGTGGGCTTGCAAATCCATAATTTAACAACTTTTCATTATTCACTACCATTGCTAGAGACTATTCCAATTCCCATCGATATAGCTAGTGCCACCCATCACATGTTTTAATAAAATTATAATCATGGTACTCACAAGCTTAACCTAGTGGTAGTGTATCTTTTGACTGGGCAATAGACTCGATATTGAGTTATCCCTCCCCCCAATCTTTGATGTATAAACAACTACCAAAAAAGGTTATGAAAATTGAAAAAAAAAAAAAAAAGAAAATCCAGGACCACTGTAGCAGCTTCTTTTCCTGATTATTGGAACCTTGCACAGATTAAAAAAAAGAAAAACTATTAGAGAGTTGTAGTTTTTACTTGCTAGAGTACCAACTTTGTAAGTGTCTCTAGGAGGTGAAATGAATTTAGTTTCTCTTACTGCTAGGTGATTTCTATTCAGTTGCTTTATCTATTTGAGTTTTTCTTGTTGTTTGCTGTTTTATTGAATTAAATTGTCCTGTTATAAAAAAAAAAAAAATCCATTGATTTCATGCTGTTATATGTCTAATTTCAGAGGATGGTTCAAAAAGAAAAGCAAAGAATGGAGATTGTAACTACTGCCAATGCTAAGTTGTTGCACGAGTGTGAAATCCTTCGAAATAGGCTTCAAGAATGTAGTGTTAATTTCCTTGTTGAAGAGGAAGATAAATTGATTGTGGACACTTCATCACCATCTGATGCCATAGATCTCTTGACCACATCTGATAATCGGATTGGTCTCCTCCTTGCCGAGGTAACTTCAACATGCTACTTTTCACCCCAAAACGAAATGTCATGGCATCTAGAGTTTGTTTTGCTCATAATAGTTGTAGCTGTGAAAACACATCTACATAATTTTGGTTTTTAACTAGTTTGTGGCAATACCTTTTTTATTTTTATTTTTTAAGTAAATAGTTTTAGTTTTGTGTTTCTGATGTTATAACAGTTCAAACGTTGTATTTATAGTTTATTTGAATTTGTGCATGTTCATGTCAAAAGTATTAGATAACGGTCACATTCCCACTGGCTTGGACTGTGTTTTGCATGCCTTCTTACTTTTGTTGTTTGGGAGGAAAAGTTTGTGGATTAGAAATTGGAATTCATAGGATGCGGTATTGCCATTAGTTGGATTTACCAGGATGAACGTTTAAAAAAATGCTATGTTAAGTTGCATCTGTGTCTTGCTTTTCTTTTGGGCAAATCCAAATGTTGTACAGATGCGATGTACACGGGCACTAATGTTTGAGTGATGGCGCTATAGAAAACGGAATAATTAAGAATTCTTTCTACAATCCAGCATAATCTCTTTGTCCTGCTTGCATAATTTTAGTTTCAAGAAATTTTGAAGTAATTAAATCATATAGCTCAGAAGTTCCCTTGTTCCTCTTGATGTGATAATATTATGGACTACTAATTATGGTTGAATAGATTTCTGCAGTTTGATTCCCACTACTGTCTTTTTAACATTATTTTTTCATAAATTCTTCATTAGCTTGGCAACCCTTACTTGCATCTTACTTGCATGTGTTGCACAAACTTGGAACAGGCACAACTCCTTGCGCAAGATGTAGAAAATTCTGTTGCAAGATTGGACGAAACTCGCAATACAAATGGCAATGACAGAACTGATGACGAGTTGAGGAAGTTGCTTACAGAAGTTTTTGTTGACAATGCCAGATTGAGAATGCAAGTCAATTCAGTAATTCGTTGTGCTCTAAATACCCAAGTGAAGTCGGATAAAGATGATGAGGAAGAGGAAGCTCCTTTGAGAAAAACAGTTTTAAGCAAGTTCTTGGAAAGATAATCTGTTAATGTATTGGACCCATCCATGTAAGTATTTATGTTCAAAATTGTAGCCTTCTATTTTACAATATTGTATAAATGCATCAGATATTTCCCAAAGTTCTGTATTTTCATAATTTTTTTACAATATTTTTGTCTGGAATAAATTTATTTAAAGTATTTATACAACAGGCTGTCAGAAACTGACATGTATTACCCATGAAAATAAATCTAAATCATCTCATTTCTAGCATAGAATTATTTTTCATAGATTTCCGAATTACTTCAGATCTTTTGCAGATTCAGGTTTTACATCATTTTGATTGCCAACTTAGTTATTATTTTGCAATCTAAAGTCCATTAAACAAAAATAAAAAACATTTAACTGGACAGCGGGGCAGATGCTCTCAGATGAAGTGCAAATGCAAAATTCTCAATAATATACCTCTATTTGAAATGGAGCACTGATTAAAAAAAAATAAAAATAAAAATAAAATGCTTGTACTTGCAAACCTAAATTCCTAGAATTTTATCGTATTCTTTTTTACTTCCTCGTATTTTTTGTCAACTCAAATACGTACAAAACAGGGCAAACTTTAACTGCCAACTTAAAAATATGGTAACATTGTTGTGTTAGTGATAAATTAAGAAAATAAAAAAGCCAAAATGCACCGACCTTAAAGAACTATCAGGCTACAATTAGTAACATTGATTTGCTTATGAGTCGCCCACGTTGCCTGCCAAGATATGCTTCATAATAATTGAAATCCAATTCAGCTGAGCAAGTGCAAAACTATAATCACATTCTACTTGTCCGCACCTCCAAACATCCCCATCATGTCCTTGGCGGAACCCATTTGCTTCATTAAATTTTGAAGGCCGCCCATGCCACCAATTTGCTTCAGCATCTGCGGAGGGAGGACTTTACTCATATGTTGTGCATTCATATTTCTGGATAGAGCACTCATTTCACCCTTCTTAGGAATCTTAAGTCCCTTCATTTTGCTCCAGATTTTAGCCAGACGCTTGTATTCTTCCAACATTTCCATCACTTCTCTAACTTGGCGGCCAGAACCACGTGCTATCCTCATAATACGTGACTCGTTCATAAGCTTTGGATTAGAACTATCCAACTCTGCAAAATATAAGCAATCGAGCAATACAAACAACTAATGACATTTATTAACAAGAGCGCATATGTTTTCTCTATTCAAGAGGGAATATACTAAACATAAGTACATAGAATAGCATTAACTCACCTTCATTTGTCATTGAATCCATCATGGTCATGTAACGTTTAATCTTTGCCTGGCTTTCCTTTTCACGACCTTTTGGCATTAGTTCAGCACTGAATCCTGGAAGCATTGAAAATACCTACACAAAATACCCAGGGAATTTTCAACAGAAAAACACCACCACCCAAATAAAAGTGAAAGCATGGGAAAAAGGGTGGGGTAAAGAGAAAAAACATGAAATTTCAGTCCAGAATTCCATGAAAAGAAAAGAAATTAACAATTGTAGTTCATCTTAAATTCAAGCTCAAGAAAGTATTAGCATCACTTATTGCTGTCGAGCTATTGAGTTATAGCTCACAAGGCCAATTAAACACAGTCAAGTAACTTTTATTCTCAACATCATCTAATTTTCAAAATTTGATTAGTATGCCATCAGAGAAAAGTAGTTTATGTTTTGTAAATTATCTACCAAATTTACGAAGGTAAAATTATTAAAAGTTATGTTTACAGACCACAAGCCCATCTGACAAATTTAACATGTAGCTACTTGAGTATTCACAGAGCAACTTTTTGCAATCCAATATGATGACATTAAAATTTTTGCAATGTTGGTATGGGCGAAGAGAAAAGTGTTTCATATTTTGAAGCTCTATAATATTGCCTAGGAACATATCTCAACACTCTTCCTCATCTGAGTGGCAAGAAATTGATTTTGTGATAAGCTAACAATGGGAAGCTCTGGCACATCCCAATCTCTTCTTACCTAAGTGGAAAGAAATTGATTTTGTGATAAGCTAACAATGGGATGTTTTGGACAAGGAGAAGTCAATAACATTGAAAAGTTTTGACCAGTGTTTCCGGGTTCCTGCGCATGCTCACTGATATTCAGAGAGGAAATTCTTATTTTCTGTATATTCATATAGGTACAAGTATACATATATATACAGATTTGAGATTCTATATTAGGAAACTAACTTAATTTCTAAATCCCTATAATCATTCCTACAGCTGTTTCTTTCTATAACACTCACCATATATGGGTCGCATTGCCTAATAATATCTACCAAATAATTCTTTGTTAATTTTTGCATTTGAATGCAACAAATTATAGTAACTTGTTTGAGGTCTAAGATGATTTTATAAGCATGCAAAACTAGAAACGTTAATATATGATCATTGGTAAACTAGAAGTTATATCCAGTAGTAACTTATCATTGTGTGCTAGTGTTATTATTTTTTTTTTCTAGTATGCATAAACTATTTACAAAATTGACAAACAGAACATGCTCTAGGTCAATCTAACAGAATAATAAGATGAGAACCTGGCCAATGGGACCCATTTTAAGTATGTTCTGAAATTGCTCATACATAATCCTCAAGGTAAAGTTTCCTTCTGAGAGTTTCTGTAGAAGCTCAGGCTGTTGATCCATAGGAACAACCTCGTGAATTTTGTCCATGAACCCAGACCAGTCACCCATGCCTGGATGGAGGATTATCATTTTGTAAATAATCAAAGAAATACTAAGCAATCAAGTAAAGTAAAAAAACTTTAGGTTAGAAGAACACCATCAAAGGAGCAGTGTTACAACTGGAGGGAGATCAGTACCTAAAAGGCGACTAACAAAAGGTTTAACATCAAAAACTTCAAACTCATCCATATGCTCTCCCGTTCCGATAAATATAACAGGACTTTTTGTTGCTGCAACGCTGTAAATAGGATTTGTAATAGATATCAATATCATAGCAATAGTTAAAAAAAACGAAGCATTAATCTATTCTTTGCTTGTAAATAAATAAATAAATTTCAGGGTACTAAAATGCCAAAGGCATGACCCAGCTCAATGAAAGAAATATACCCAAAAGGAAAAAGTATAACTGCGAAGGTAGCTGGAAACAAAGTTTGGTTGAACAATTTCATTGCTATATTTCATCCAATGAAAAACACTGACAAAAAGGCTACAATAATTGCAAGAATACTTACGCACTGAGAGCACCACCACCCTTTGCATGACCATCCATTTTGGTAACAATCACAGCTCCAACTGCAACACTTTGCTTAAACGCTTGAGCTTGATCAAATGCAGCTTGACCAATACTGCTATCCATTACAAATATAACAAGATCTGGTTTC
>CANXYC010545537.1:0-21250 GCA_948193065.1 Aleurites moluccanus | reverse complement strand
TCCTAACAGCCTTTAAACCACTTTTATGCCTAAAACTAATTCAAATAACATGCATAAATATTAATTTCATGCATAAACATACATCATTAACAATACAAAAAGAAAGAAAAAAATTTACCCCTCTATTGCCCCTCTAATGATTTGGGTTAACTTAAGCTGAGGTGTTACATGAATTCTCCATGGTGGCTCAAAGTGAGAAGCACACTACTTAGGCAAATGGGAAGGTGAAGGATGTGCAATACATCAGCCAGCCTTACTAGTAAACAACACCAAACACGCTAGCAAATTCGCCAAATCTGGCCCGATTTCAAATGTCCAAAATGCCCTCTTAACCTCTATAAATAGCCCTCCCCTCTTCCATTTTCTACACACCTTGTTTTCTAAGTTGATTTTTCCTTAGCCAAGCTCTCTCTTCTTCCTCCAAGCTAGTTTCTAATATTTTTCAAGCATTTTGGCTTTCTTTAAACAATACCAACTTCTCAAGTCTTCCTTAGATTTTGAGAAGTTAAAGACTTATATAGCCAATAAATCCCTAAATTAGTCTTCCTTAGCAAGAACGATTAATCAATCCAATTTCACTCTACCGACATCAAAAAGTAGAACTCTGGTCCTGTAAATCGCTTTGACTACCACCACCGATCAAAAAGCTCAAAGGAAGGTATAATCAGACTTATGAAACAAAATTCATTTCAAATCTGACCTGGTAACATAAACTATACCAAAATCAGTCCAAATCAAACTTGTGACATAAAATAAGTCCAAATTAGACTTGTGACCGGAAATAAGTCCAAATCGGATCTGTAACCCAAAATCAGTCTAAATCAAACCTGCGACCTGAAATTAGCCCAAGCAGACTGTGTCCAATCCAAAATCATTTTTAAAATCCAAGTAGCCCTTGGCACCTCAAAATCAAACCCAAACCTTTTGCAAGAAAGGCGAACTATACGGATTTTGATTCCCATTCCAACGGAACACGTAAGCATGCTCTTCAATCGAGCATTAAATTCAAAACCCTAAAATTACTATTTTCCTTTAATTGCTTTGATTTCATTTTGGAGGACATGTGATTGGCTTAAAACCCATAAGGGTTAGAGCTAATCCCTCCGACTCAAATTGGAGAATTTGTGATTAACCTAGAACCCATAAGGGTTATAGTTAATATCCTCAATTCTTAATTTTATAATTTAAATTATTTTACTACTTTTCAATTTATTTATTGCTTTAGCATCCATATAGCTGCCATACATATTAAATTGATCATTAAATCATAAATTTGAATCAAAATTAATTATAAGTCTAGTCATAATTTCTTAAATCAAAAACCTAATCCCCGAACTCAAATCCATTTAAAGGGCTAGTGTATTTTATACATTGTGCAAACTAAATTGGAGTTACTTTTTAGTTTTTCCTTATATTTTCCTAACAAAAATAAAATTAAGGTGGTCACTCCCCAAAATTCATTTTCAAAATAGAATTAAACTCAAAACAGGTTTTAAAACAAAAGTGAAATAATTTTCAAAAGAATTGATAAACAGAACTTTCAGGCAACCAGGTATTTCACCGACATGAGATCAAACCCAAATGAGTATTCAGGTTCTCACGCAGAGTGGACCAGAGCACGGCGCTTGAGCGAGGTCTCACAATATCCCACTAGTCCAAATTAATTATTAGGTTATTTAAATGTAACAACACAGACGATTGTACAGGAGACTATATGGGTATATGAAGGTTATAGCAATGGAGAAGAAGTTAAGTGAAGAATAAATGGGTTAGATTAGTTATGAAAGTATAAAGAGGATAATTGTTATAGAAGAATTCTACAGACGATAAAAGGCAGTAATATCGAAAATGGAATTTTTATAATATTTTTAAGAAGTTCTTACATAAATCAATTAAGAATATCTAGGATTAAGATCCTAAAGTATTGAGGAAAAATAATTTGAGATTCAATATCAAGTCAAAAAGACAAATTGATAGTGAAAAAAATGGAAGTGATGAGAAAATCTAATTTTTTAAAAAATTGTAGGTTATTGTAGAGAATGAGTTGACTTGTGGAATTGAGAAAATGAAATAGTAGACCTAAGCATATCTAAATAAATTGAATTAAAAGGAATTAAATGGATTGAAGAATCAAATAAAATATTCAAGTAATGTAATTGAGAAAAAATCGGTTAAATACGTTTGAACAAGCTACTGTAGAGACAGTGATGAAGAGTTAAACGGAATAAGTAAGAGACAATATTTAGGTAAATGGTTATGAGAAAAAGTGAACTAGAAATTGACTAGAGTAAAATAAGGATATGTGTGCCATGAACTAGAAGAATCAATGATGAAATTTTTTTTACTTTGGTGGAGATTGGGACCCATCAAACCTATCTAATTGCCAAATTTAACACATATTATAAATCAAATTAAAAATTTCATTTTCTCCAACACGCCAACCACTTGGAGGGGGTTTTTAAGCTAAATTTTATTTATTTATTTTATATTATTAACTTTTAAGGTAATAATTAAATTTAGCACATGTCAATATTTAAAGAATAGAAATTTTCCATTCTTATCTTCATTCCTAAGTGAATAAAAAGTCAAAAATAATCACTACTTTCTCTACTTATTGAATTTGGTCATTTTAAGTAATAAAATTTATTTGTTTTATTTGTAAATTTGTATTTGATGAAAAAGATAAGTGAGACACTTGTCAAATTTTAATAAAGTTAATTTTCATCTTTATCTTTATTTTTTCCCATCTAATGGTTTTTTTTTAAATAAAAAAAAAAATCTCAAGACAATTTCCTTCCTCCGTACTTGGGATATCCAACGACTCCAATGTAAATTTCTCATTGGTAGAGTCAGTCAGTTCATACTCTAAAGCTTTATGGGGCATATTATGGGAATTAGATAGTTTGTGTATATATGTTAACTGTTACTGAAATTGAAATGATAACTAACGGTAAAAAAAAAATGAATATAGTATGATATATGCTAATGATAAAGATATTAATATTGATGACACTTAAATATAGATTGAATCATGTTATGAATAGAATGAGTATATAGAGGTGCTTTATATGATTATAGAAATTGTGAAGTTGAGGGTATAAGGATGACAAATTATTAGGAGTGTAAAAATATTTTATGTACAGACTGTGTAATTTTTGAAAAACCCGATTTCAGATCAAAAATAGCATTGAAATTACAAAAGAGATTCTATCAAAATTTCTATAAATTTAATAAGTAATAAATGTAATTTGAATATTAATAAATAGGTTAAGAATAAATAGGTGATAGTTAGATTGTTAATGGGTTTTATGAATTTTCGATAACTTTAGATCTACTCGTATCATAAGACCATCGTATTTTAAAAGTGGGACGTGACATTAAATATGTTTTCTTACTCAATTATTGATACTTTAATTATTTTTAAATTAGTTATAATATATTTTTTAGATAATTTTTATTAAATAATATTTTAGATTAAAATAATTAGATTTAAAAATTTTATCTTTTCATGTAATTAAAAAAAATAATTAAATATAATTTATATTAATATTTATATTATATTTTGTGTTTTTTATTTTTTTTATTTTATTTTTTCTAAAAATATTTTAACATATAATAAAAATTATTTCAAAATATTTTAACATATAATAAAAATATTTTAACTCTATCATATTTTGTATTAGAAAATATTGTAATCAATCTGACTTGAAATTTCGGTTTTTATCTACATTTGGTCAGTCAAATAGTCAATTCAGTTTGAGGTTCTCAACTCATAACATTTTCTTAATTTTTAATTTGCAGGTCGGTTTTTATCCACATTTGGTCAGTCAAATAGTCAATTCAGTTTGAGGTTCTCAACTCATAACATTTTCTTAATTTTTAATTTGCAGGCAATTTTTAGTTTTAGAATAAAAATTTATAGGACAAATTTAGTATCGGAAAATAATAACCAATTTATGAATTATTACTTGAGTATATTAATTGCCCTGAAGTTCTATAATTATTCTATAATATTACTTAAAATAAAGTTATCATAAAAAAAGTTTTTATCTTTATTTTTTTATTTTGATTTATATTGAAATATAGAAGCTATAAAGTTGAATTGGTTTTCATTTTTTATACCTTAACAAGCCCATATAGTACTATTCCACATTTGACTAGTAATTTAATTATTTTACACATTTTCATAGCTTTTATTCACATAAAATTTTTTAATATAATAACCCTAATTAGCAATTATATTATATAATAAAAAAAATAAAATTCAATATTTATTAAATATTATAAACATAATCAATATACATGTTTTGATTGTAATTGAAAATTGAATAGTCTAATATCTTGAAAATAAAAATTTCAAATTTAATTTTATAAGTTGAAAAAAAAAATATCTACACTAAATGATAGATTTATCTCATATATTAAATTAATAAATAATAAGATATTTTAGTCAATATAATTTTTTTATTTATTTATTTTCAATGTAAAAATACCGATATCTTATTTGCATTGTGTTTTTATCTTTTTAAATTGAAATATATACCAATTGTGAGCAATATAGTTTTTTTAGCTAATTAATTTAAAAACAAATTATCATATTAAAACAGGAGAATCCATAAAATAAAATAAAATAAAATAAACTGTCCTAAAATTTAAACTCTAATTAATAAAATAAAAGCCAAGTACTTCCTAATTGAATTGAAAATTGAGGTTTAATATTTGAATTGTTTATCATTATTAATCAGTATTTAGGACTGTAAAAAAAAAAAAAAAAAAAAAGAAAGAAAGAAAGAAAAAAAGAGACAGAAAGTGAAAATTTCTTTAGGTGATGGGCAAGTCACTATAGAGGTTAGACTTCCTTAGAGGAGACAATTAGAGGTTACCAGTGTTTCTTTAGATGTGATGACACTGACAAGAAGTTCTTATCTTTTTTTCTTTCTTAGGACGGCTTATTGACTACTAGATTTTAAGATTTAGAGAGGATTTGAAGTCTCTTCTCTTCCAATTCCAAGTTTCCAACTTCTCCTTTTTCTATAGATCTTAGTCTATTCTCTTCTCTTTTTCTTTTACTTATTATTAAATATTATACTTCTTCTTTGATCTTTCCTGTCAAACAAGATCTAGTCAACAACAAGATCACTAGACCAATCCTGAACCCTTTTTTTTTTTTGATTTATTTTATTAAACCCACAAAAAAATAAATAATGAAAAAGAAAATTATTATATATATAAATTTGAAGAAAGAGAAGGAGAGACATTCCAGTTGTATCTTGTTGCTTTTGAGGAATGTTTGTGTTTATTTTTATGTGCTCAAAAAAGCACTGTTCCAAAGATCATTACCATACTACTAATTACTAGTCCTTGTTTAATTAATTGACCCACTAATTAATATTACATGCATGCAAAAGCACTGTTCCAAAGATCATTACCATACTACTAATTACTAGTCCTTGTTTAATTAATTGACACACTAATTAATATTACATGCATGCAATGCATGCATGCACACGTGGCACCTTGATAAGTGATGGGATATTCTCATTATATTTACTGTGATTTGTGATTTTAGATACGGTCCATTATCTTCTTAGTGCTTTCTTTCTTTCTTTTTTTAATGGGGCATGCTAACTAATTTTCTATATATATTTTTATTAATTTTCATTTCAATTTAATTTTAAATAAACTTATTTAAATTATGGAATTTTAATGTTTGTATATATATATATATATATATATATATATATATATATATATATTATTTTATCAAAGAGTTTTATAATCAAGAGACGTAACTATTTTGATTTTAGTTTATAAATTAATTTTTATATAGTATAGCTTTTCTCATTTTAAGTTATACAACTTTTCTTTCCTTTTCTGTTCAATAATTTATATATTCATAAATTATTTTATTTTAACTAATTATATTTTATATCATATTTTTATTTTTACAATTTTAATTTACTCAAAATAGAATATTTTTTAAAAGGAAAATTTAAACTCTAAATGTTTTGAGGAATTTTTTAATAATTTTTTTAGGGAATTTAAAGCTTTAATTAAGGATACTTGGAGTAAATATTTTATTATTATTATTATTATTTTTCCTTATTCCAAGAAACTCTAATTAATAAATTAGTGATTTTTAGAGTAAAAAATCCAATTATTAATTAGTCTGAACTTTTCTTGAGTTGATTTTCAACTTAATTATAAATAAATTAGGCATAGAGTATCATGATATGAACTAAAATTTATTGCAAACTTGATAAAATAAAGTCGTTGCAAGGAATGAGACAGAGCTTGTTTGCCATTAATTAATGGAAAATTTATCATGAAAAATAATATACGAGTGGGTATTCAACTTAATGAATTAATATAAATCAATAAAACACGCATATCCTATAATAATTATTAATCTGTAATATACAAATGATTTTACCTAATTTGTATGTAATATTTTATCACGTATATTCATCCATAAATATATACAAACAACCATGGTAAAAATAGCCTATGAAATTTCTCTGGAATTCGACCCTTCTCTTGTCACACCCTAACTCTAGTGGTGCGACGGTCTTAGGGCAAGGGTAAATTTAAGACTACCATAAATCCGTAAAACTCTCATATCCTTGATCTCATTCATAATACACATTCATATTAAATATAGATATCATTACAATATTCATTCATATGATTTATGTAATCATACTTCATTCATTTATATTTATTATCATATAATTTCCTCTTGTTTCTTACTGATCAAAAGATACATCCCACATCACTAAGAAACAAGGGCAACCCCAAAATATAACAGTTCAGGCATCAAAATAATATCATCCTCAATATCTAACTACGGAGCTCTAGAGTATACTCCTCATACATACAATGCCATAATATAATTCAATGAATACTTACAATGATGGCTTTTTGGAAGAATAAATCAAGAAGCTCGATCTTCTATATTAGCTCCTTCTCGAGCTACACTATCACCTGAAATCCACAGAAGAGGAGTGAGCCTTCAACTCAGTAAGATATAAACATGCAATATAATGATCAATCTAAAAGAAAGGTCAATCCAAAGAAACATGGGTAAGAAAATATCTAATGGTTATGCTTACAAGAACAGAAATGCTCACAATCGAATAGCACTGTCAATTCATATGATAGAACTGCAGAGTGCATCAGTAGCCTTGCTACCTATCACAACAGAGCGTATAAGTAGTCCTTACTACCTTATTGCAAACGCATGCTTGGCCAGGCATACGCCTAAAGCTCATGGTCCCCTCTAGGTAGAATACTGATAAAAACCCTATCAGCTAGGTTCCCAAAGTGCACAATAGACCAATGAATTTACTCTCATTGGGAAGAGCGTTCTATCCATAGGGTCATATAGTTGCAATCTTACAAGAAAACACATTGGTCACAAGACCATCAACATATAATATAATTTCAGTCTAGTTAATAAATAGGTTTCATATGAACTTGATCCAAGGAACGATGACCAAGTCATTCACAATATATATATATATGGTGATCATATGGAACAAATTGAAATTTTTGTTTGAGAATATCATACGAATTTCAATTAATATGTCGATAATACAATATCATATAACATGTGAATCATATATGTGAACATGAGGAAGGTTTGGACAATTTATTTCAAAGAAACAATATACATATGCAATGTTCATACTTACCTCAAATCAATTTATCCTCAGTTACTTGTACAATCAATAAATCTCCTTTAATTTCTTGAATCCTCTTTTCCTACGACATTTTCCCAAATGCTCAAAATTAGGGTTTCCTCAATCAACAATATATAATATGATTCTCTAAAATCTTAATCATCTTACAGCCTCTATTATTGTTTCCTAACATCAATTTAATTAATCTCTTAAGAAAATCTGAAGTTTAAGAATCTACTTACTATTCATGTCACTATTCATTAAATTCCATAAATTCTAATATCCTGAATATTAATCAAAATTAATAGTCTTAAAATACTTATAATAGAGTCTATATACTCATATAGATCTATTCTATCTATCAAAAATTCTTAATCTAAAGAGTAAATGAAGTTTGGAGAAAATTACCTTATTTTTTCCAAAAACTAAATTCCTGAAGAATCTGACTTGAGAATGATGATCACAGCCTTAAATGCACTAACTTAATGATTCAGTACATTAATTTCGAGCATTAATGCATTAAAAACAAATCGGACATATTTGAGAAATATAGGAGAAGAAATGAGAAAGAACGAAGAAAAGAGAAGAATAAGATATCGCGAAATTAGCTACTGCTTCTCCTTTATAATAGACTACTGCCTCTCAGATTTCTTCTTCACTAAACTTAGTTTGCATGTCCACTTCACATATGCCACCTCGCATATGCCACCTAGCCAATCTCTCCTCGCCTATTTCCACCTCGCATATACCATCTCGGCAATGCCTCTTAGCCAATCTCTCCTCGCCTATTTTAACCTCGCATATGCCACCTCGGCAATGCCTCTTCTCCAATCTCTCCTCGCCTATCTCCACCTTGCATATGCCACCTCGGCAATGCCTCTTTGCCAATCTCTCCTCGCCTATTTTCACTTCGCCAATGCCCATTTTGGCGAGCTGGAATCCTCCCTCTCCAGCCAACTTGCCACTTCGCACTAAAATGGCTCGCGAGTGAGATAAAGAGGGCCAAACATCCTGATTCTTTTTCCCAGTTAACTTAGACACACAGGGCCATAATTTCATGCTTACCTTTCGAGCTCGATCAGTCTCTAACCATTTTTGAAATTGAGGAACCACCTCGTACTACCTATTCTGCAGATCTGGAAAACCTCCCTTGTCACTCCGTACCAAACCAACTCGCAATTGAGCTATAGGCATCTAAATTCCTTGATTCTTTTTAGCACTTAAAATAGACACTCAGGGGTCCATCATAACCAAAATTCAATTCAAAAATAAATCTATAAAATTTATGGTGAATTTCTAAATTCACCCAGACTTTACTCTCCAAAAATTGTCCAAGCAGGTCTAATTAAATTAGCTATCTCTTGAACTACAATTATCCAATTCCATTGAAATTTCTCAGTCATTACTATATACAGAAGATCAATAAACAGACTCAATTTCTCAGAATACACCTCAACTTACTGTAGGAAAACAGAAAACTAAATAAATTCTGGTTAAGGAATATATCTCCTTACACACACACAAAATTTTCAAAACAATTTTACAGATTTATAACTTAAATCTGCAATTCACATGATTTACATTTTTTCTAATTTATTCCTTTAAAGCCTCAAAACTGACTCATCAAATTATTCCTGCATACCAAAAATTCTGAAATTCTCCAAAACATTTATCCACACATCTCAGAAAATCAGAAATGAAAATAAACAAAATAAAAATCAAATATTTATTATTGGGTATTACAACTGGTTAGCCCAAAAAAGGTTAACGAAAAGCCTAAAGAGAAATCCTTGATTCAAAAGAACAAAAAAGAAAATCCTCTGGTGCCAAGGGCACGAGTTCCTGAAGATTTTTACGAAAAAATAGCTAAAAAATTGGGCCTTACTCCTGAACAAGTAAAAAGATTCAGAGAAGAACTTCATCAAAAGGATGAAGGTGAAAAGGCCGCTATGGGAAGGCCGCAATGCCCAACTCCTTCATAGAAGGGTAGCCATAATGGCTCAAAGAAGGTTAGTGAAAATGTCGGTGAACCTTCAATGGTCCCAAACCAAAAGGCCAGTGGAAGTGCCAAGGAATCTAGAGTTCTAAACCAAGAGGCTTCTGAAAGTGCCAGTGAACAGTTAAAAGTTCCAAATCAAACTCCTTTACAGGAGGAGAGTTGTAAAAACTCTGGTGATTTGTCAAATCACAAACACAAGGCTAGTGGAAAGGCCAGTGAATCTTCACATATTCCAAACCAAACTCGTAAAGAGGATAAAGCTAAAAAAGCCTTTAAGGATGAGAATTCTGATTGTGATGACTTAAATTGGGATATTATTTTTGGAACAACTGAATTCAAAAAATAGGAAATCCAACAATCTCCTAAGGAAGTCACAATAAAAGAATCTGAAAATGAATATGATGACATTCATGAAGAATTTAGGAAGATCATGAAGGTAGATAACCCTGAGGTTTCTAACATCTGCAAGGATGAAAATGCCTGGTACTTCATTAAGTACGATTATGGTCCTTCAAAAGACGGATCTATGTTGTATTTTGGATTGCACGGAGGATTAGCCAAAGGAAACTTCAAGCAACTATAATACTTTGCATATGAAGTTGTTTCATATATTTCATATTTAGAAAAACAACTTGAAATCCGCAAGAAGGATGAAGAAGATTTCCTTCATTTAGTAATAGAAAGGGATAGGCTTCTTGATGAAATGAGTTCATACATTCTGCCAGAAGTGGCCTATATTAGAAAATTTAAGAAGGTGGACTTAATAGATCTTTTTCTCAAAGAATGTTCTATCTTACACCCATACATCCATTGACAAGGATATAGAGGTCTAAATCTGAGAATTCCCTCAGAAATGGCGAAAGATAGTCTTCGCTACATAAATGCAGTACTGATAGAAATTATTGAGATTAATAGAAACAATAAAGATCTGTGTAAATCACTTCCAAATATTGTGCAGGAATCCTTAGAGTTATTGAGTTCATACTCAAGAATAATTCTCAGTTATATTATTAGCATAATTATGGATTGTGGTTAGGATGGAACTGTTCGTTATTCTTATCAAATTTGGGATCTTCGTCCTGTTATGGCTAAAGAATTTATTGAGCCACAGAAGGTTAATAATCAGAACTTAAATTTTTATTTTACCATGTATAAAGAAAATAAGGTTATTACCCAAGCTGTGAGAATTGAAAATTTCAAAACCAGCCTGGAGAAGGCAATATGTGCAAGTAATTATATCCTTCTCGGAGATGGTAAAGTATTTGTTACAATCTGGTCCCAATATACTCCTTTTACAAGAGTATTGTCCATGATCAAGGGACGAGAAGAAGCACAAAAATTGTTTCTGAGACTAATGGATTTAGATCCAAGTCTGGATTTTCAACCTAAAACCATGAAGGTCTGGAAGAAGGTTGCTCAGTTCAGAGAGCAACGTGTTGCAGAAGAAATGGCTATGGGTTATGTAGAACTAAGAGAAAGTATGGATGCTCCAGTCAGTAACTCACAGATGGAGTGACAAAAAACGTCATCCTCAGCGTGATAACTAAGGAATTGCTTTTCAGAAGTAGCTGCAAATATTAAAGCACTACAGGCCAAAATAGCTTTAAAATTTGTGGTCTCGATGAAAAGAACTTATCCTCAGATAAGGACTGACTTCTTAGCTGTAAAATTAAAGAAGTCTTTGTCTTTATTTAATTATTGTAATGAATATAGCTGGAAAACAGTACTAGAGGCACCAGCTGTCCATTTAGTTTTGAAATGTTATAAAGCTGGCATACTATTCTAACTACCTATTTTAATTATTGTACTATTTTTTCTTTTATGCTGGCAAACAGTAATACATACACCAGTTTAGTTTGTAAAAAGTCTTTATATACCTCTTCAGCTTATTGAAGAAGGAAGTGAAATTAAATACAGAGTTTCTTTAAGAACAATTTTTCTCAAGTCTTTATCTGTATGATTATTTTGCTTTTATATACCTTTCATCCTTCAAAACAGTCTGATATCCAAGAGTGTTGCAGTAAGACCTAACCAAGAAAGGGTAATAAGTCATATCCTCCATATCTCTTTGAAGATATTGCTGGTGACGAGCTTGGAAGGAAAGCTAAAGCTGTTGCGGAAGCTTAGTGGACCCGGTCTACAAAGGTATATATTATAAATGTTTTAATTTTATAATTAAACGTTTATGTCTTCCAACCGATCTGCTAATAACAATTGGCTTAGAGGTCTAGCTTTAACTCAGGCTAGGAGGGAAGAGTTGAGTGTCAGTCTTAGACTGCAAGATCTTTTCTTTGCTTTATATGAACAAAGAATAAGAGAATTACCTGTTGCTATAGAAAGGATTGAAAGACTTGAAAAGCCAAATAAAAGAGATTTTGAACTTAAAAAATTTTTAGACCAAGAACTTGAATTTAATTTTCATTATTTAGAAAGGCTTGGTGCTTTTGCACGATTATTGGATGACCAGTAATTTTTTAGGCTGCTCTTTTCCTGATTGTCATCACCTAGATCACGGTGTAGGCAAGGATACAGTAATACGATTATTAAATTCTATTAAAGATCGTTTAGACTCTCTAAATACTTCTATAGATAAATTGTTTAAAAATTTAGAAGAGTTGACTCTTAGATAGAGTGAATTTGAGGATTTTTTCCTTGAAAACAAAGGTCCGTTGGGATTTGTTATCATCTCTCGCTATCACAACGAGTATAAAAAGCTGAAAGAAATTAGAAATAAAAGAAAAACCCGTAGAAGATCTTTAGGAGTAGCTCTCTGTAATTCCGCCTCTTAACATATTAATTAGAGAGAGGGCAGACTCACTTGAATGATATAACAGCCTAGAAAAAGGAGGTTTTGGATTTCTTTGAAAGAAGAATAAGACTTTGGGGGGTTAAAATAGAAATAACAATAGTTTTGGGCAGATAATGACTGACAATGAAATTAAGTTAAAAGTTTAAGGATTTTTGTGTTACGTTTTAAAGATTAAGGACGATAATATGCATTAGTCAATACTTGAAGGACTATCAATGAAATGATCCCATAATAATAATAATAATAAGAAGAAAAAAAAAATTCTGATGAAATATTCCTATAATATTCTCCCCAAATTAAATATATATATATATATATATTAAATAATTAATTAAATAATACATAAATAATAAAATAATACAATAATTTCTAAATTTCTAAAAAATCAAGTCTTAAAATATTTTCTTTAAACACTAATATTTATTTTTGTGACCTTAAATATATTTTACTAAAATAAATATTTTATTAAATAAATATGAAAAATTATTTGTAATCTAATTTAAATTAATATAAACCCATTAAATATTTTATATTAATTATTTTAATTAAATATTTGTAAAATAATTATTATTTTTTAATAAAATATAATTTTAAAAATAAAGCAAAATTCAGAGTGTTACAACAATAATGCAAAAAAAAAAAACATACGGCCAAAATTGTTGCTAATTTCTTTAGCGATGACAAAGATCTGTTGCAAAAAAATCAGATTTAATGGAGATAAATTTAAAATTTTTGTCGCTAATTAACGACGTAAAAAATTTCACATTATACTTTTCGTCGTATTTATTTTCGTTAAATTTTTTAAAAAATTCATTGATAATCCATCACTTTTTAATAATTATTTTTAAAAGTCTAAAAGTATCACTAAATTATTGGAAATCTTTTGTTATTTTTTTGTAATTTATTTTGTAAAATGCTAATTAATTTTTAAAAATTTTAAATAAATTAATTATTTGAAATATTTATAAATACAATATATATCATAAATATAATTATAATTATAAAATTTTGGACAAAATAAAGTATCATTAATGAAATGAATATATAAATATATAAGAAAAATTTAAAATAATAAATAGTACAAATAATAACAAAGGTAAGTGATAATAAATCCCAAATAGAACTTTTGCTCCCAGAATTAAATTTTAATTCAACATATTTTAGAAGCCAATGAAGATACTATTAATTGCAATAAAGTTAGGGGTGGATATGAAATCGACAAAATTGAATCAAATTGATTAAATTAAATTAAAATTGATGATTCGAAATTATTTGGTTTGTTTTTAGTTTAAAAAATAAAATAAATCAAAAATTCAATTTGATTTGTTATTTGAGTTTTTTTTTCTCGGTTTCACATCGAACCGAACGGAAGTTATATATATATTGTTTTTCTTCTATGATTACAATTAAATATAGTTAATTTTATTTTATATACATCCACATAATTTTGTTTAACCTAATATTAATTCAAAATTTAAAAATATGACTATGCATAAAAATTAACTAAAGATAAATAAAAAAAAACTCTAATTTTTGAGAAAAAAATGTAAGTTTTGGATATATTATTTAATGGAATGGATAAATTTTATGTTGTACATTGAACTATTTTTGAGATTTTTTTTTTATTACTGATACTTTATTGGTATTTTTTTTTCAAATTTATAATAAAATAATTACGATTTATAAAAATAATATCTTTGATTTGAAATTGACAAATCGACGATGATCAAATCGAACCAAATTATATCGATAGTTTAGCTAGAATAATGATTTGATGTAGTTTGAAAATTTTTCAAACTGAAAAGATTCGTTTGATTTGATAAAACCTTTTAAATCGATCAAACCAAATCGATGCCACCTAAATTAACATTAAGGAGAAAAAGAAATAAGGTGCATGCTAGGGTTACTTAAAAAAATAAATAAATAAATAAACCCTCAAGTAACCTTCAATTGAGTTTTACAAAAAATGATTTTTTTTTACAAAATTTTCCATAAACTTAAAAAATAATGATAATTTTACACATTATTTTATAACTTGTAGAAATTTACAAAAAATGATATTTTTTACAAAATTCTTATAAAGTTACAAAATAATAGCGATTTTACACATTATTTTGTAACTTGGAGGTATTTACAAAAAATAAATATTTTTTACAAAATTCTCCATAAATTTATAAAATAATGATAATTTTATATATTATTTTATAATTTGTAAGCATTTACAAAAGAAATCATTTTTTACAAAATTTTTCATAAATTTACAAAAAAATGATGATTTTACACATTATTTTATAACTTGCATGCATTTACAAAAAATGGTTAATTACTATGAGATTCCTATATTTTAACTAATTATACTAAAAAGTTCCCGTATTTTCAAAATTATACTAAAAAATTCATGCAATTTGGCTCTATTACACTACGAGATTCTTCCGTCTATTTTTTATCCCTTTTTCATTAGTCAAACCTCCCAAAAGTTAATTTTCCATTAAAATATTTATTATAATGCCCAAAATGTCATTTCCTCTTCTTCCTACTACCAATTCAACTAAACCCTAAACCCAACTTTATTGAAATTTATATCTTCCTCATCATTGTTGTCATTCTTTAAATTCTTCCCCCAATCTTCATCACTAAAATCATCACTGTTTCACCCACCTTAATAATCCCTCTTTTAATCCTGCCTGTGGCCACAGTACCACGACCAGTAATTGAAAACACATTTTCAATAGCAAGTAAAAATGGTAAATCAGTATGCCTTTAGGGAATTGGAATGTAGCTATCCACAATATCCATGAGTTCATAAATCTTATTGATCCATTGATCGTCTTCACGCTTAATATTAGGATTAGCCATCAAAGCCTCTAAAGCCAAAAGCGTTGAGCCAGAAATAATAGGTATATCATCCCCAAAAACTCATATAAAGAAACTAACTCATGCACCTCCAATTCCACCAGTTGCAAAAGCTTGTCATCATCAATCTAGTCTTGTTTGTTCAGAAAAACAACCATGTTAGGCACACCCACTTGTTTTGCTGACAATATATGTTCTTTAGTTTGAGGAATGGGACCATCGGCTCTAAAGACGATGAGGATAACGCCATCCATCTGAGCAGCATCAGTAATCATATTTTTCACATAATCAGCATGGCCAAGGCAATCCACATGGGCATAGTGGTGGTTTGCCATTTCATACTCAACGATTGTCGTGTTGATAGTGATACCACGAGCGCATTTCTCAAGGGCGACGTCAATTTTATTGTATTTCTTAGGTGCGTTCTTGCCCTCAACGACTAAAGCCATAGTTAGGGCAGTAGTAAGAGTAGTCTTCCCATGGTCAACTTGGTCGATGGTTCCAATATTGACATGAGGTTTCTTTCTCTAGAATTTGCCTCGGACAGCATAGACTGATTTGTGTTAAGTTTAATTGATTTTTATTTGGTGGTGGTGGTGGTGGTGTGGTGGTATTGTGATGGTGGTGAAGATGAAAATTTTGGTGTGGTTGAGAGGGATGGTATTTGAGTGAAAATTAAATTAAAAATAAGGGTTATTTTAGACTTTTTAAATAGATTTAATGGATTTTCTAACAAAATATAGATTTAATGGATTTTCTAACAAAAGGATCTCGAAATTTAACGGAACCAAAATGTAGGGTATTTTTAGTGTAATTTTGAAAAAATATGGACTTTTTAATATAATCGGCAAAAAAATGCAAGGATCAACCCTACAAAAAATGACTTTTTTATAAAAAATTTCATAAACTTATAAATAATGATAATTTTACATATTATTTAATAACTTGCATGTATTTATATAAAAAAAATGACTTTTTTATAAACTTATAAAATAATAGTGATTTTATATATTATTTTATAAATTTAAGTAATAGTATATTTGAATTAATCTTAGAAAGTCCCAATAAATAAATATAAATTTATACAAAGAATATATTACAAAATTCCATCAAGTTTTACAAATGAACATGTAATTATTTGAATATAATGACAATTCAACATAATTAAGAAATAAAATTAATCCCATCAATACCATTGCAAAATGTGACACTTCTATCTATTAATAGTCATGCCAAAAAAACAAGCCCTTAGTCTATAGCCATCCAATCAATACATTGCAAAATGTGGCACCATGTATCTCTTAATAGCTATGCCAAATTACTACGTGGCAAATCATTTACATAAGAATCAAAAGTTGGTTATTCAGTTTAAACATGAATATCCATGAAAGATGAACAATCTTACTCTTTTCAATAACCAATTCATTGCTTTTAAGGATTTCTACAATAATGACAACAATGGCAATAACTGCAAACATAACAGAATAAACAAAATAGTTGGAGACCTCCCAAAATATATTGGTCCATTAAGATATGTTAAAAGAGACAAAAAAAAAAAAAAAAAAAGCTTATACCATGTAACACTCATGACAATTAAACTTTGATTACCCTAAGCTAGACCTAGCTAATATTTCTTTGGGCTAATGACATTAATTTTTATAAGCACATACATATATGTTCATGACTATATATTTTACGTGCATATAGCCAAGTAAGAGTTATGTTTCATATTGCATATATGCTTGATTGGATATGTAGATTATGCTTTAAGTTTAGGATTGAATGAGAGTAGCTTGAACTTAAAAAGTTATAAGTTAAGTTGAGAATTGTCATGCTCTAAATGTGTTGATTTATGAATCAAGAGACTTTAGATGATGAATTTCCTAGTATTGAATGTGAACTCTTACTTGTAGGAGGTATATGCATCTTATAAGAATATAGAATCCTCATATTAGGCATTTGGAGGTTTAATAATTTGATTGGAGACCAATAGGCATAACTTAAGTGATCAAACATTTGAGAAGGGAGCTTCTTTGATGGTAATGGATGTGAAGGACCAGTAACTCCCATGAATTTATTCTCTATTTGAAATTTCAAAATTTAATTTTGAAGGTAACGAGTGTAAACCTTGAGTAACGCTTGTTGATTTGTATGCATAACGAATGTAAAATTTGAGTTCCGCCTATGAATGTCCAGTAAGAGCGTTACTCCTAAATTAATGAATGTGAATTTACTTTCTATTTGAAATTGGACAAATTCTAAAAATTGAGCAACAAGTGTTACCCATCTGGAACAACCATGAATGATCTTCTAGTATTTTAAAGTTTAAGTACCAGTAACGAGTGCTACATTTAAAGCAACACCTATTACCTTTAAAGTAACTTATGCTACCTATGGAGGGTTATAAAAAGGCCCTGCTTCTTTTCAAGAGTCGTCAATTAGCCAAATTTCACCTTTTTTTTTTCCTTTTCCTTAATCCCTAAAATCATAACTAAGCTACTTCATTTCTGTACAATCAAAACCACTAAGAATTTCTCAATATTAAAGAAAATACATAAGAAACCATCAAACTCCTCAAGGTTTTCCTTTAGAGTTTAAGTAGAGAGATAATGGTAATTCTCTCATCCATTAATTATAAGCATGAATGAGTTAAATATGTCTTTATACGAGTCATTTATGAGTTTTAGATGTCTATTTAGGAGTATTAATTGATTGCATTAATGGTTGGTTAAGAAGAAAGGGTTACAGAGTAGCCCTCCACCACCTCCACCAGTGTATACCCCACCAGCACCAACACTTATTCCTCTACTATAGAGGGCTAAGGAGGATGAATAATGAGGAAGGTGTTTCTATCCATAACTTCTTGAAGCTTAATTGTCACATCCCCATCTTCAGAGATTGCGACGGTCCTAGGGTATAGATAAGCATAAGGCCCTCTAAACCTGTAGAACCCAATGCATATATTTTTATAGAAATTTTGCCATAACTTGCCTGAATATTCATACTTAAACCTAGGACTTATGTCCCTCTCTTCTATTATATCAATTACACAACCTGCAGAAGAAATGATACTTTTATTCATCCATCCTTATTCCCCGAATCCACCACAATTCAAATAACATTCATAATACTTCATTACTTTTCAAATCATAATCATATATCATATCCATTAAGTATATCATAATGTATTTTACACTGAGTTAGAACTACTTATAATTCACATATAACATATTACTGATACTAACATCTTTAACCATAGAGCACTAATCAAACATAAACCATAAAACATAATATACATAAACTATAGAGGTTCCTAGTACCAGAGAAGAATGTGGCTAGAACTATAACTATCTATTGAAACCTGAAAAATTATAAACCACTAAAATGTGAGATTATACTCAGTGAATAATATATAGACACCTTCCTGATGAGGTTGAAAATATGGAAAGAACAAATAGCCATCAATATGTGAATAATATGAATAGCAATAAATATGTCTCATAAACAGATAAATAAATAAGGACATAGCCATTGGAATTTAGTAAGGGTAATATGTAAGTAAAAAAGGTACTAAATGAAACAATAGAGCATAAAGGAAATTAATCATATAGAACTTGTATCAATCATGTAAGTTGAGCCAAATGCTCCAATAACATCATAGTGAGCCAAATGCTCCAATAATAGCATAGTGAGCCAAATGCTCCAATAACATGATAAAGAGCCAATAGCTCATATATCAATATGTTGATCCAAATGCTCATATAGTAATGATAGATAGAAAAATCCACATAGATAGCATGTCTCATGAAAGTCATACGGTTGATCAGACCGCATGGCTGGGACCACCCCTCACCAGCTGAGGATCAAATGAAATATTGTGTACATATGAATGATGTAAGATTTACTACTCCATTGGGAGAGTAGTCTATCATTGATCACATGTAGGGTGCATCAATATCAATAATCAATAATAGGTTCTCATCAATGAAGATCATAGGCAATGAACATGGCATTGAAGAATTAAATATTAAGGTTTGGTTTCACAATGAACTTTCCAAGAAATTATAATAGACAAATAAGTATAGCAAGTTTCATATTCAATTCAAGAGGTTTAATTGATTCCAATGGCTAATATGGTTACAATGTGATAAATGTCATTTATAATCATATTGTGATAAAGGTCATTTATCATATAACAATGGTTGGTCAATATTCAAAAATATAATCAAGAAAGTCATATTTCACATATGCCAAGATAATGGCTTAGTAAGGTTCAATGAATTAATTAGGAAACAATAACGATGTATATGAGACTTATAAAGTAGGATCATGGCATAATCAATGAACTTGAAACATAGATGAACAATGTAGATTCTATTAAAGAAAGGTATTTATATGTTACTCACCTTGGAAACAAAAAGAACCAAAATAGACTCCCTTCTCTACTCAATATAAACAATAGGGGTGCTCACATGGCTCCCCCTCATCTTTGTATTTTTCTTTCCTCTTAGAAGCTATAATACATAAAGGTTTAATTTAGAGTTCTAATTACACTTAGCTTGCATGAAATAAACTTGACAAATACATTACCTTAAAATTCCCTTATTCTTTTATGTTCTCTTTATGCTTTTCATTTTGGCAACTATGCCTTCTTTTAACATATTTTGAGTTTTACTAACCCAATTTCTTTGATTATTCTTTTTAATGAAACTAGACATATATAGCTCTAACATATCCAAAAATTAGGTTATTCTGAATTCTATAGAATTTATAGTAAATTTTCAAACTTCACCCTGTAATTCTACCCACTACCCTGCAGAACCTATCCGGTAGGCTCCACTATTTCTAATGCAACTCATTTTATACATATCTAAATCCCATTCTATTTTCACATAATTTTAGATAAGATGTAAAGGAAAAACTTTCATGTTTTTAGGTTGTTCTAATTCAGACCTTATGGTTTTCAAATTTAGAGATTTCAGGGCTGCATATTTCTGATTCTGATTCTGAATCTGATTCTGAGTCAGTAGCACTTAGGAACCCATATCTCCTAGGTTTCTTAATATTTTGCAGAGATTTTTCAGGAACCCTTAGTAAGATATAAAACTACAACTTTTATATTTCGGAAATTTTCATTTGATCACTTTAAAGTTACGGAATGATTGCTCCAAATTTCTTCTTAGGCTCAGGATTTTTGCTCTTTTCTGAATTTCAAACTTCCTCTACTTCCTTTATGTTTCTTTAACTTCACTTTAACTTCTATTAATTCATTCACTTAAAAATTCCAGCATATTAGACTATTATCAAAACCCTAATTTAGCTTCCTATTAAATCATTTAGGCAAGTATTCATATTTGCTACTTAAACATAGGAAAAAGCTAAGGAAGATGAAGTAGTTACCTTACTTGATTAACTTTCTTTATTCTTCTTTGCTTTCTATCACCAAAACCACCACTTCATCTTCACTTTCCCATCATTTCTTTGTTCTTATTTTCTTTCTATCACCAAAACCACCACTTCATCTTCACTTTCCCATCATTTCTTTATTCTTCTTTGCTTTCTATCACCAAAACTACCACTTCATCTTCACTTTCCCATTACCTAACTTCATAAATCTTCCATTTCCATCACCATATCATGCTGAAATTTCAGCCACCTTATTTGAATGAAAGAAGGAAGTGATTTGCTCGCTTAAAATTGAAAGAATTTTGGAGGAAGTAAGTTAACCAAGGTTTGGCCACCAAGAAGCATTTGTGCATATTTTCTATTTCATTTCTTCTTTTATAGAAATAATTCATTTCCTTTAGCCAATAAGAAATTTGTTAATTTAATTAATTAGAAGATAATTGATGGATTTTTGACATAAGCATAGTGATGTCATAAATCCATTTTTAACAAATTCATTTT
>CANXYC010545421.1:0-17639 GCA_948193065.1 Aleurites moluccanus | reverse complement strand
TATAAACCTCACATTACACAATTTATACTTTTTCCAATCCTTTATGCATCAAACACATATCTATCACCACATTTGACTTACATTTCATATATTCATCACTATTAAGCCAAATTAAGAACTTATATACACTTATCTCAACATTCCATATCAAACATATATCAAATTCCAAGTTTACCTTCCAAGTACTTATATCAAACACCATTTCCATATCTAAACTTATACATTTGCATTATATACACCATTAATCCATATTCAAACCCTTCCTTCCTAATTGCTTCAACTTAATACATTAAACCTATAAACTCAATATGGTTAGGTCTAGTTAGAATTCACTCCATTTATTCATTTTTCAACACCAATCAATCAAATAACATACATATACATCAAATGCATAACATTCAATCATTTAAACCTATTAAACATCAAAGCATCAAATCATTACTTAAGCACCTCACATTCGGCCAACCTAGAACTTCATCCAAATGAATTTCTTTCCCTCAAATGGCTACTAATTCATTACAAATACAACACATTTGAACCAAAATTCCATCAAAATAACACATTTGAATCTTACCTTTTCCTAGTTAGGTTTCCTTCCAACTTTTAAGTTTTCTTTCAACCTAAACACATATTTGATACTAATTAACATCAAAGAATATTTTAAGATCAAAATTAAACCAAAAGAATGGTAAAATCACTTACTTTTTTAATAGTTCTTTGAAATCTTCAAAGCTTTGATTTATCAATTTTTCTTGATTTTTCTTTGAATCTAAGGTTATAATTGTGTTTAAAATGATGGAATTAACTAGTTTGGATCAAAAAAATGAAAGAAAATAACATGGTTTGGTGATGATCAAAGGTGGTAGAAACTTGTAATGAAGAAAGAAAAAGTTTGATTGGTGAAAATGGCTAAGGAAGAAGAAGAGGTGGGAAAAATCCACCTAAATATCAAGTGTGCAATCCTATGCATTGATCCTACAGTAAAAATTATGAAACCTAGCTTACTAACCATTCAATTCTTAATCTTTTCATTCAATGGTTTGATTTAGGTTAGCCTAAAATGATACCATAGGCTTGCATACACTATATAAGTCCATATACCTTAGGAAAAGACTATATTACCCCTAGTTCGAATTGGATCCCTATCTGAGTAACTTTTCCCAGAATTATTTTTTATCGGTTTTAATCTTCCAACAATAATTCATATGACCATTATACCACTATTTTCATGTCTTAATATTCTCTTTTATCATCAAATATAATGTTAATTTCCATTAAAAACTCAAAGGGTGTGAAATGACCATTTTGCCCCTAGTTCACCAAAAACTCAATTTTACCTGATTGCTTCCTAACAGCCTTGAAACCCCTTCTATTCATACAAATACTTCATATAACATGCATACATGTCAAATTCAAGCATAAACACATAGCAAATCACAACATTTAAGTCAAGTCAAAATTTTCCCAAGTAACCCTTTGTGGTTCAGGTTCTAAGTTTTAACTAAGGTGTTACAGCATATCCACATGAGGATGATTCGGAACCACCCTCCTACTTATAGTTTGGGCAATCACTCTCTCCCCCAGATAGTACAGTCAAAAATATAGAGATTGTAGGAGCACCTAATGCTCAAACAAGTCTCGACATAATAGCAGATTTGACAGCATCATCAACAATCTTTCTCCATAAGGCTGAAATGTGACCTGCACATCAGCAATAAGTTAAAAATAGGGAGAACACCAACAAAATGATCAAAGGGACAACCTAAATACCTAAGTAGACATCAGATCACCAAAGAAAGACTGTAGTGTCTGAAGGTTGCACTTCCCAGTTCAACCCAATTCTTTTAGCTCCATCGATGGCCAACGGGAAATAGATCAAGCCCGGTGACTTCAAATTGGGGGTAATTAAGGAAAAATACTCATAAGTCCAAACTTGAACAAGTCAAACCATTAAATTTTATTGCAAGCATACAACAATTGGTCAATCAAAATGAACATAAGCAACAGAGTAAGCAAAACAACAGAAAGAAAGGCTTACGTCCTTAATGAAATAGGTTCCCCCATATGAATGGTAAGAACTATGGTAGAGGTCAGTCATCTCCTGATACATGATGCTTACGATAGCACCACTCCAATCATACTCTCCCACAACTGACAAATCTTCCAAGCTCTTCATGAGGTTCAAGTCCACGGTATCACGTCGCATGTGGCCAAAAGTACAACCGCTAATGAGCAACAAAGAAAGGCATGCCATCATGTCAACACTCCTCTCAATAGTTGACAAACTCTTACACATTTTCAAAGGTCCAAATGCCAATATCGAGGAATGGTTATACGAATGGTCAGAGGAACATCACTTAGAACTTCAAATAATGCTTTTGTAACGTACTCATTTCTCTAGTCATCACAAAGATCCAGTAGCTTGGTACTAAAGTGGATCCCTATTAATATACTCAAATATTATGATGTCATCATAAGTTCACCACAAGGAAAATGAAAGGTATTAATGGTATCCCACCACATCTCAATAAGGGCCTTCATCAAATCAACATTACTCTCACCACCCAAATCATAATCTAAAAAGAAATGGAACCCAGTTGGCTCCAGTGCCTCCCTCATACACACATCCTCTGCTATAGTAGCACAGAAGAAGGATAAAATTTGGAAACCACCCCAATTTTTAAGATTCATATGCTGCAAATAGCCAATCAGAACGGTAAATCAATTAAGTAGAATAGTAATCAGATAAGTAAAATGGTAATCAACCAAGCAAAATGATATTCAGACAAGCAAAATGTTAATCAAATAAATAGAATATTAATCAGACAAGTGGAATGGTAATTAGCCAAGTAGAATGGTAATCAGATAAGCAGAATATCAATTAGACAAGCAGAATAGTAATCAGACAAGCAAAATGATAATCAACCGAGCATAATGGTAATCATACAAGCAAAATGAAAACCAACCAAGCATAATAGTAATCAGATAAATAGAATGGCAATCAGACAAGCATAATGGTAATCAGACAAGCATGATGATAATTAAATAAGCATAATGGTAATCAACTAAGCAAAATGGTAATCAGCTAAATAAATAGTCAGAACAGATAGTCAAAAGATAGACTGATAGAATAGATGAATAGATAGTAAGACAGACTGACAAAATAGACAAATAGACAGTCAGAACAAATAATCAAATAGATAGACTGAAAGAACAAAATAACATACAGTCAAACAAACAACCAAATAGACAGACTAAATAGATAAGTGAACAGAGTAACATGATAAGAAAGCATACCTCCAATTGCCCAGTCTAAGAGACATACTGGTCCGGCTCTTTCAGCAGCACCTCCAAGTCATCATTCCTATGAGGCTGGACATACCTACTACTCATGTTGATAAAAGTGCTAGATGAGGAAGCCATTTAAGGCTAAAAATGAAGAAATATACTAGAGAGAGAAAATCTAGAGAGAGATGGAGAAGTTGAAAATGAAGTGAAGAAATGAAAGGGGGGAGCCCCTATTTATATATTTTGACAAATTTCAAAATGACGGATACACCTCGCAACTTGCCACAAATGCATCAAATCGCAATATCTCGCTCATCTCACCTCAGATTGCAAAACCATTAACTTCATCATAACCACATGAATTTTCTCTATTTTTCGAGCTATGAGATGATTGAATCTGACCTAGATTGCTTTTGTTATATAGGAAACATCAAAAATTGAAAAAGAATGAAAAAAAAAATCAATCTAAATGCTACAAAATAGGCCCATAAGATGACAAGCAACCTCAGACAGCGCCCGGCTGCGCTCCTCCATCTTCAAACAGATGAAAGCATCTTGATTCACTACCATCCGATTTGCCAGTCGAAACCACCAAATCCAATGGGGGAAGTTATGAACACTAGATTTCCACACCCCTGGACTTCAAATATATTCATATCAGACTTAACTGGCCCCCCGGAGGCTCAAAAAGCAAAAAAAAAAAGACAAACGAATGAAAATTGGACGCGCGCGAAGACCCGTCAAATCTAACCTGGTAGATCTGCCCAGACCCTTTAGCGAATTCGCCAATGCGCCTAGTGTTTGGCAGATTCAGTTGCTAGTGGTTCCCATGCAATCGCCTACTTTATGCCAATTTGACACTAGTGACTGATTTCAGTAGCCAAGGCACTCCAGTGTCACCGCTAGATCTGATCTGAATTCAAATGACCAAAATACCCTTCAGGCCTCTATAAATAGCCCCTCACCCCTCATTTGAAAGACACCTTACTCTTGAGTAAACTTGTCCATAAGAAGCTCTCTTCTCTCCCTCTGAGCAACTCTTTCAACATTTTTCCTTTCTTAGGTCCAAAACTGCCTCTTCAAAGTCTTCTCTAGATTTTGAAGAGTTTGAAGACTCAAAGATGACCAATAGTGCCCTAAATTGATCTTTCTTAAATTTATTTATCGAAGAACAAACAAACCGGCCTCAAGTTGACAATAAGAAAAGGTGAAACTTCAGTCTGGTAAAGCACTCCAACCGCCCCTGATCTGCAAATCTAAATTAATTTTCCTTAGATTAGTTTAGTGAAGAACAAGCAAACCGACCTCGAGTTGACGACAAGAAAAGGTGAAACTCCAGTTTGGAAAGCACTTTGACCCCCTCCCCCCGATTTGCAAATCTGCACAAAAGGTATAAAACATATATTTTCCTAAGATTATGACCTTTTATCAATATGAGATTAAGCGATGGGACCGATCCAAAATTTAGCCTTTAACTTGACCGATAGCCAAACCCATTTTCCAAACAGACCGAAAATCCAAACCCTTTGTAAGAAGGGCAAACTACACGGATTTTGATTCCCATTCAAACAGGATACATAGGCATGCTCTTTAATTGAGCATCAAATCCAAAAAACCATTTTTCCATTTATTGCTTTTAATTCATTTATTTTGAGAAATTTTTAATTAACCTAATACCCATAAGGGTTAGAGTTAATATTCTCAATTATTATTATTGTAATTATTTAATTTCTTTACTACTTTCTGATTTATTTACTGCTTTAATATCTTATTTTATCTATCAAATCGTAATTGTAAGTTAGAATCAGTTTTACGCCAAGTCAAGAATTTCTTAAATAAAAAATCTAGTCCCCAAACTCAGATCTGTTTGAAGGTCTAGTGATTTTATCTATTGTGCAAAACTAAATTATAGTCATTTTTGAGTTTTTTCTTATATTTTCCCAACAAAAAATAAAATTAAGGTGGCGACTCCCTGAAACTCATTTTTAGAACATACTTGAACTCAAAAATAGGTTTTAAAGTAGAGATGAAATAAACTTTTCAATGAATTGAGAAACAGAACCTTTAACCGGCCAGGTACTTCAACGACATGAGACCAAAACCCCTTTAAAAAGAGAGGAGACTGTCAAACTGACCGTGTCGCTGCTCATACAAGGTCTCACATGACTATAGATATTCCAATTGCCTTTTGTAGTGGCGAACTACATTTTCACCACAAATTTATTATTAATTGTGAGAAATTAAAATTTTTTCCACTAAATATCAAAATAAAAGAGGCGGGTGATAAGCGCCTAAACTTTTAGGGATTTAGAATTAGAAAATTTTTCTCTCTATCTTCTACCTTTTTCTCATTTTCTTTCCATGTGTTTCGATTTCCTCATTATGATTTTGGTTTTCAAATCTCGAATCTCTCACTTTAATTGGGCGCAACTCTTGCATCTGAAAATTGGAAACGATCTCTTGCTTAGTTCTTTTCCCACTACCATTTCTTGCTTTCCTATTGTCACGTCCCAATTTTCGAACATGATGGTCATAAGATGTAGGAACTTCGAAAGGCAACTAAGACCCGTAGAACCCATATCCTATCTAATTATCATCTTATTATTACCCAATTAATTATTTCTTATGCATTTTGTATTTTGTCATTCTATAGTCTGTCATTCTGTAATTTGTTGTTATATTATCTGTAATCATATACCATACATGCCATAAATACATTTAACCTCCATATATACAATCTAACTACATCCACAAACATAACCATGGAGCAACTAGAATAATTATACAACACAGAGTTAAAATAATTACACTGATCAAAATATATTGTAGGATTCCACAGAGAAAAAGATTCAGGAATCCGACTTCTACTCCTAACCTGAAAAATGGTAAACAACTAAAGAATGAGTATATAAATACTCAGTGAATCTAATATACATTATATAATAGGAATAGGTTGGATAAATAATAAAATGATAGATAGATAATAACTGATTAACTTGTTTATAGGGTTGCACACTAATTTACAGTAGAAAGAAAATTTAACAGAAACAAGGGTTTATAATCAATAAATAGGTTATCAATACTCATATCATATGGATAAGACAGATATTGGATCATGTCGTATATAATCTCATCTATATCTCATGTAATATACATCAGGAGGGCCAGGTTTTATGGCTAGGACAATTAACCCTTCCCAGCTAGCGTTTATGATAAATAATGTGCACATTGCCGACAATATTTACCCACTACCCTGTCTGTAAGGTAACTCTATCAAATAAACATATAATTCAACAATGGAATGGAACAAATCAATAGATATCAATGGAAGTCAAATAACTTATCAATATTCATATAGGTTATGAATCAATCAATCGATACTGTCATTCAATAACTTATAAGCAATGGAAGGTTCATATGGAATAACAATAGGTATAATAATCAACTATGGGTTAGATTTTAAGATGGTCATTCAAGGTCATTTGGGTTGGCACAATTGGCTAGCCAATGTCGATGGTGACAATGGCATTCAAATGGTAGGCCTATAAGAATTTCATTGGGACATTTCATCGAACATATGGCTTGCAACTTTCAATAGATATTTTGGCATGGTTTGGGTGCAACTTTAACATTGCCCCAAAATCAAATAGCAAGCTCACTACAAGGACAATACAATAGTAATTTAATATCCAATAAACAACTATAAACAATGGAACAAATTGGCTTGTGAAACAAAGGAAAAAACAAAACAAAATTCAATGGTGAATAGTACTATGGCATTCGGCCAAATTGGGGTTCCAACAAATGGATTCCAAACTTCATTTTAATAATTTAGGCACGTTTTGTAGGTACCGGGATACACATCAATCTCAAACTCAATCTCCCTTTTTAGGGGTAGCCCTGGCAAATCTTCTGGAAAAATATTCGAAAATTCTTTGACAATAGGTATATGATCAAGTCATGTTTGAGCCTTCTGAACATCTACCACATGTGCCAAAAAAAAACTAAATAACCTTCCTTATCATCTTCCTAGCCCGAATAGCTCAAATAAAATGAATACCGGTTTCACATTTTTCACCCTGGTAGTCAAATTCTGCTTACCCTTCTAGCTGAAACTTAATCTTCTTCTCATAATAGTCGATTAATGCACGATAAGTTGTTAACCAATCCATACCCATTATTACATCAAGCTCGAGTATAGGCAACTCTACTAAATTTGCATGCATAATATTATCCTCAATTTCTACTACACAACCCGAGTAATAATATTTTACTTCTACACTCTCCCTATAGGTGTGGTTATCTCTAATGGTATAGTCATTATTTGTGTCTCCATTTTCAATTTAGGTAAAAATAAAAGAATGTGTGGCACCCGAATCAAACAATACTTATGTTATTTCATTCTGAATTAAGACTATACCTGTCACCGTATTATCTACTCTCTGAGCCTCCTATGTATTCACTGTAAAAACTCACCCCTGACCTCTCTCTGTAGAAGCCTGACTGCTGCTCTGTACCTGCCCTCTGCCTCTGCCTCTGCCTAGAGCCTCTTTATTATCATTCCAACTCATTTGTAATGTCAGTTGTGACACTGCTGTAGAAGGCTGTTGCTCATTCCACATAGGGCAATTCTTAATAAAATGCCCTTGTCAACCACATTTAAGGTAGGCACCTGACTGTCTCCTGCATTCCCCTTTGTGCCTCTTACCACAAAAACTACAGACAGACACACTGGGTCTGTGTCACAGGTCTGGATGAACCATATGAATAACCATAAACTAATTGTACTTGAGGATCTCTATTCTGACTCCTCCTCCTCTGACTACCAGTGTCACAACCTAACCTGGGAGTCGTGACGGTCCTAAAGTACGGGTGTTGCTTAAGCTACCAGTACTACGAAAAACCCAAATAACTGTACTATATGGCATACAATTCAATAAAAGGCTTAAACATAGCTTGACAATTCTATAAAAATTTGGGCAGCATCTCCTCTATATAAGGATCATGCCCAGTTAAAAAACAAGCAGATAAGCACTTCCAATAATCTTTATCAACAATCAACTCATATCTCAATCATCAACGATCCCTCTGGATCTCCAATATCAACTCATATATATATATCTATATCTCAAAATTTAACCACATATAGCATAATACATATATGCAAAATCATAAACATATAATCACTCACATATACATGCCCCTATTTAGTTTACAGTACCATAGAATCTCTATACTGTACAATTATTTACATATGCCTTTGGGACTAGAATTTTACATATCACTGAACAGTACAATTCCAAGGCGAGGATATGAGATGCCAATGGAATTCAGGCCTCACTACTGACCTAAAAATGATAACCACTGAAGGGGGTGAGTATAAAAATACTCAGTGAATCCATATGTATAAAAATGCAGTAGATGCTCAATAATACCATGATTGCCCATATATGGCCTGTAGAATCAATATAAGAATACAAGTAAAAAATATAACAAGTATCCATATAATTGTTCCTACATATAAGAATCCATATCAGTATCCAGTGTATAAGCTATCACACATATGATATAACAGGATTGGGTCCAATGAAAAGTATATTTATATAATAATAGCACTATCATGCAAAATCCAGTGTATGTAAGAGTGATCAGCTCTTACAGCTAGAGAATATGATAACTCTCTCCAGCAAGGGTCCAGTGAAAACTAGTGTACACACAGTCGATGGATTTACCCACTACACCATCAAAGTAGCCCTGTTATAATACCATATGGGTGTGTCTCTATATAATAGTATAAAAAGCATAAATATGACTTATATAGCTATAGAAAACTCATATATATATATATATATATATATATATATATATATATATATATATATATATATATATATATTTATAATGAATTATAGAATATATTTGGAAGATATCAAAAAAATACCCAGCAGGGCCTAGTTGCGCTACTGCAATTGGCACTCGCCGTTACGGGTCCGTTTTGGGATTTTTGAGTAGTTTCTAGTTAAGTATGTTACCAATGGAATTAGGTAGACCATGAAGCACATTTTCAAATCTTAGGTCAATACTAGATGATTGGGCCAAGTAGTGGCCCAATTGGCTTTTTGGACTTCATTTTATAGGCAGACAAAGTTTAGGTCAATTTTGGTCATTTCGGCGGGCTAATTTGCACTATTTGTGTTTTTGGATATTAAACTCTATTTTATTACTTCAAATAAAATATTATAGTATATATGATACAAATCATACATTATTATACACATAGACTCACCTTTTATGCAATTTATCCACTTTAGCCCCCCAGTCCACTGTTGAAGGCCCTAGTCGGCCTGCCGTCCGACACTCCGATCTGGAGTTTTCGACGGTTCACCTATTTTCACACATAATACTCCGGTAAGATATAAAAACATCACAAAACACATTATTCATATAAACATACATCAAGCATACACTGTATGCACTATCAATCTCATATTGCACAATATATGCATTTTCCAATCTTTTATGCATCTAATACATTCTATCACCACATTTGACCTACATTTCATATACTCATCACTTATATACTATATTATGAACTCATATACACTTGGTTAACCATTTCATATCAAACATATACCATTATTCAAGTTCACCTTTCAAGTACTCACATCAATCATCCTTTACACATTTAAACCTATACATTATCATTACTTATACTATTAAACCATATTCAAACTTTACCTTTCAATTTGCATCAACCTAACACATTAAACTAACAAACTCAATATTGTTCAACCTAAATGGAATTTATTCCATTCATCCATTTTTCAATGCCATTCAATTATACAACATTAATACACATCAATTACATAACATTCAATCATTTAAACCTATTAATAATCAAACTTAAAACCATTATACAAGCACCTCAATGGTTCGGCCAAGGTAATGCTTCATTCAAATCAATTTCTTTCCATCATTTTATCATCAATTCATAACATACACATCAATTATACACCATTTCGTTATTCAAACCTATAAAACATCAAAGTTTCAAACCATTGTTCAAGCTTATATGGTTCGGCCACTTTGGTTCTCCATCCTATTAAATTTATTTCAATCATTTAACCATTAATTCATGTTATACACACCAATTAAACATCATTTGAATAAAATAATTCATCAAAACAATACTTTGATTCAAAGTTCTTCCTATTAGGGTTTCAATCCACTTTTTGAATTCTATCTATTCAAAACATGTTTTGATCACTAATAAACATCAAAGAACATCCTAAGAACACATTTGAATCAAAAGAATTCCAAAATCAATAACTTGCCAAAAGTTCTTCAAAATCTTCAATGGATTAATTTGTTACTTTTTCTAGTTTTTCCTTTGAATCTATGGATATATTTGGGTTTAGGATGATGGAATTAACATGTTTCCATCAAAAAGTGAAAGAAAACAACAAGATTTGATGGTGTTCAAGGTTGGCCGAAAGTGAGAAGAAGGAAAGAGAAAACTTGGCTACAATTTTTGTCTAAGGAAGATGATGAACAATGAAGGGGTGGGAAAAATCTAACTTAAAAATCAACGGAATAACCCTATGCTTTAGGTTTATGGTAGAAATGGTGAAACGTAGCCATCCAACCATCCATTTATACATCTTTTTATCCAATAGTTAGATTTTGTTAAGCCTAAATTGATACCATAGGCTTGCATACACTATATAACTCCAAATTGCAAAGGAAAATACCAAATTGCCCTTAGTTCAAATGAAGCACCTCAATTGAGCAGTTTGCCGGGAATTATTTTCTACGGGGTTTAATTCTCCAACAATTATTCGAATAAACTTAATAATATCATTTTCATGTCCTTAAATTTTTTTCTACCTTCAAATATAGTGTTAATTCCATAAAAATTCGATGGGGGTGTGAAATGACCATTTTGCCCCTAATTCACCAAAAACTCAAAATTACCTGATTTTGTCCTAACAGCCTTTAAACCACTTTTATGCATAAAATCACTTCATATAACATGCATATCTATCAATTTCATGCATAAACACATAGCATTCACAAGTCAAAATTAAAGAGAAATTTTCCCCCTAAGTTGCCCTTTTAAGATTCAGGTTAGGTTTAGGCTAAGGTGTTACATTCTACCCCCCTACAAATAAATTCGTCCCCGAATTTACTTTAAAGCCATAGAGTAGAATAAAAACCTAACTCCTGGAAAAGGTGGGTTACTAAAATCTTATCTCAGCTTTACTTTCCAAGTACTTTCCTCTATACTTCTTTTTAATCATAGGAATGCTTTAATTTCAAAGCTATCTGCTCTGATGATCTACAATATGCAGTGGAATTTCCTCATATGACAATATCTCATCAATTTCAATCTCCTGGAATTGAAGCTTATGGTCACCCACTATAAATTGCACATCTTTTCTCTTTGAATCTATGTAACTCTTTTGCTTGCTGAAAGTTGTCTTTATCCTCTCTTGTGCAATAAGAACTTTCTCTATTGTTTCATTGATCAGATATGGCCCCTTTAACTGCTTCTCACCCGGTTCCACTCAACATACAGGTGATCTGTATTCCCTACCATAGAGAGTCTCATATAGTTCCATTCCAATGGTTGAATGGTAGTTATTATTATAGGCAAACTCTATCAATGATAAAAATGATCCCAACTGGCTTTTAAATTCAGCACACATAATTTTAATATATCCTCCAGTGTCTGAATAGTTCTCTCTATCTGTGCATCTATTTGAGAAATAAGCTGACTTAGTTAATCTATCCACTATTATCCACACTGAATCATACCCTTTCTGTGTTTTAGGCAAACCCACCACAAAATCCATAGTGACTTGGTCCTATTTCCACTTTGGTAACTGAATTTCTTAAAGCAAATATGAAGATTTCAGATGTTCAAATTTCACCTGCTGACAGCTTAAACACTTTGAAACAAACTTTGCTACATCACCCATCATGTTAGGCCACCAATAAAATTCTTTCAAGTCATCGTATATTTTTGTTACCCCTGGATGTACTGTGTAAAGAAAATAATGAATTTCTTTCATGATCTATTCGTTGTACCCTTTAACATTTGGAACACACAAGTGCCCCTTACATTTTAATGCATTTCCCTTAATAGCAAAGTCAGAAGCTTTACCATTTTGCACTGAATCTCTGATCTTGACCTATTATGGACCTTCATTTTGGAATCTCTTTATCTCATGTACTATCAAAGGTTTCACCTGAAACTGGACTATCAATACTGTTTCCTGCCCCTGTGATTCCAATTTCAAAGTTTAATCATTAACCATCAATATCCGCAATTCCCTTACTAGTGGTCTTTCTATAGTAGTCACATGTGATAAGCTTCCCATAGTGTCACGACCCGGTTTCCCGGACTACGACGGTCCTAGGGTACGGGAAATGCCAATGGCGACCGACACCCGTAGAACCCAGTATCATTACACAGTCTATAAACCTCAATATATATATTTTATTTAATAATTAATCACCACTCATTATCCAATTCTGTTATTCATTATGTTATCCAATCAAGCATTCTGAAGTGGGCTGTACATTCATATATAACATCATAAACCATCATATAACTCAAAATATAATTATCTATATATCATATAATATATTATATCCTAACTAACCCATACATACCCATGGAGCAATTAGATAAAGAAACCTCAATATAAATACAGAAATCCAGAATTTATACAATATAAACCACAGCAGAAATCTACGGAAGACAGACGTCATACTCCTTTCCTAAAATGGGTAAACAATCAAACGAGTGAGTATAAATGATACTCAGTGAATTTACATGCATCACAATGAATTATAAGCTCAAATAATGATTTATACAGGATAAGAAATAATGATACAGGGTATATCATATAAATGACAGACTCAATGTCGATAAACAGTAGGAATAGCAATGGTCATATCCAATCAGGGAAATCAATATGGTAAGACAGATAGAGGGCCATGAACTCTAAGATTATGTGTAATCACACAATCGATCACATATATCAAATAAGCATAAGACTGATCAGGTCCTATGGCTAGAACCAATATCCTTTCCCAGCTAGGGCATCAGTATCAATGTGCACATTGCCGACAATATGTACCCACTACCCTGTCGGTGAGGTAGCTCTGTCAAACCACATTTGGGCCAATAGAAGGAAATAACATCTCAATAGATACCATTATGTAACAATGGTACCATCATTGACAATATGATCAATATCAATCAAATCATATAAAATATGGATCAATGGCATGATAAAATATAACAATTAAGTAAAGATACATGTTATGGTAAACAATAATAGTACAGAACAAAAGTTGGTTCGGTGGCCGAAAATATAGGTTAATTGGCATGCCAATGTCACTGGAGACAATGGCATTCAATTGGTAGGCCTATGGCATGTAAACCAATAGGCCAATGTCAAATAAACTAGGCATTTCATCGAATACTTGGTGGGCACACAATGGCAAGCCAATAGGTTAGGTTTGGTAGCAAATTTGGCTTACCCAATCAAACCAACACCAAGCCACATTGTCCAACAAATCATAGGTATCAAAGAAACACAATCAAAAAATGTTAAAATGGATTAAATTGGCTAAAGAAAATCAAGGAAAATCACATAATTTCATAGGCATATTTAGGGCAAAAGGGTTCGGCCACAAGGGGTATTTCACCAAAGGTTTTCAATTCACAATTTAATGATTCAAACATAATATTTGATGCAATGTAAACTCACCTAATGATCCAATTAGCCAAAATGAACTCCAATTGAACCAATTCCACCAAAATCCCCAATTTTTGCTACTTTGAAAATCCAATTTCTACAATCTCCAATTCTACATCAAATTAACCATCAATTAATTGTTCATTCATATCCAATTGATTATTTCTAACATCAATTAGCAATTCCTAACACTAATTCAACACATTCAATCTTACAACTTCAAATGAGAAATTCCATCAAATTTGGATAAATTAAAGCAATTAAACACTAAACTCATCCAATTGAACCTAAAATAACACTAAATCATTGATCAAATGAAACAAACAACAACTTTACCTAAAATCACCGCCATGGCCAAATTCTTCATGAAGTTTTTCCTCCCAATCCTTTGCTCCTCACATTAAATTGATGATTGAATTGAGTTTAGCAACCTTGATTTAGTATATTTCCATCAAAATTCTAAAGAAAACTATAAGAAAAATGAAAACTAGAATTTGGAAGAAAGGAAAATGGTGTCACGGCCAAATAAAGAAACAAATAGGGATGAAGAAGTTTCACCCGTGAAAATGGTGACCCAAATAAGACAAAATAATTGTAAAATTATAACTAAATCCTCCAAGTTTCTTTCTTTATGTTTTGGTCCTTAAATCTTCTGAAATTTATTCTGTAAATTCTGTCAGGATTTTAATATTAGTGTGAAAAGTGAATAGGCTTATTTTAATTTATCCTTATTTATAAAAAATAGTTATGGAGTCATTCTGTAACTCCAACCGACCCATTTCCACTATTCACCTTGAATTATCCTTTATTTACCAAAATACCATTGTTCACTTTTCAGTGTTCCTAATTGATTTTCACTTATTTCATTTTACCAAAATTACACATAAATTATAGTCATATTTTACCCCCAAGTCAACTTCAAGAATTCTCCTGTTGACCGGACTGCTAATTTCTCGGCAGTGTTCCTGACACCGCCAGATTCCAAAAAAGTTTCAAATTTGCTTTCTAACTGTGTCTTTAAAATTATTTCCCATCAATTCAAGACTAATGAACCATATACTGAGAATTAATTCATGCACATGAGTTAGAAATTTGTAGGGTATTACATTCTACCCCCTTACAAATAAATTCCTCATCGAATTTAAATAAAACATGCGCATCTTAGTATTGCCACTAAAACATATACTTGGTCTTTGTATTTGTTCATTCCCTCATGTAACTTTATCCATAGTCTGATTCTTCTATAATATTTTTATCATTGAAAATTCTTTTATTCAGAAATTGTCAGACTTAACAATTTATATCTTCTATTAATTCTACTATTATGGCTTTTCTTCATTAATATCAACACTTATACTTCCAACTCATGTAACAGGTTTAACATATTTTTCCATAGCATCAGAACGTGGAATACTAGATAATATGATTCATTTTGAAAGAAAAAGTCAAATTGTAAATTACATTGTCAATTCTTTCAATATCTCAACTGTCTCATTTATTTCGGTGACAGTTTTTCCTTACCAATTTCTATAATACTTTTCATAGGGGATATTAAGGAAAACAGGATTACCAATATGAAATAAGCTTCCTTTCTTTTTAGATCTGCACAACCCTTCTGACTACTAAAGGAAGCCCTCATTTACTCTCTAATCATAGGAACCTTTTTCCATAATCTCTCTAATCACTTTGGCCCCTCTAACTGCTTCTTTTATCTGACTCTATTCAACACTCTGAAAATCTACATTTCCTACCATATAGTGATTCAAATGGAGTCATACCAATAAAAGATTAATATTGTTGCTATATGGAAATTCAAACAGTGAAAATTACTTAATCACCATAACCTTTAAATTTCAGTATACTTAACCTTAACATATTTCTACTGTCTATATCATTCGCTCTGATTGTCTATCTGTTTATGAATGGAATGCTATACGAAATCATAATAGTATATTCATAGCTGTTTGAAACTTCTGTCAAAAGATAAGAAATAAACTATATCCCTCCATCAGCAATCATCGTCAAAGGTATAACTGTACAAATTGACTTATTTTCATATTCATTCGGGTAATTACATTATCTGTGTCAACTTGATAGCTTCTAATGTTCAATCTTATTCTATTCATAGGTTAAGCTTTCTTTTTAGACACACTTAGCCACATTATCTTTTCATATTATGTCATTAATAATATTCCTTCTTTAATTTTTCGATCTCAGAATCTTTTATCATTGGCTACATAGCTATTTATCACAGTTCAATTTACTATCCTTATCTATGAATTCTAATGTTTTATTTTTTTGAACATTTTTCCTTTAACTTTACAGATATGGATTCCGATCTCATGTCACTTTACTATCATCAATTAGTAACAATTTTTTTAATCTGGAATTGGGCTATTAGAGCCTGGTTTCGATCCTGATCCAAATCCAACTCCATGCCCATATCAATTTATTTATTCATTGCACAATTCAGTGGTCCTTTAATAATAAAGATGTGAGCTACACTACTCATAGTCTTTTAACTAAGAGCATCTGTCACATTATTAACTTTATTCGAATGACAAAATTTTCCACAGTCACCACTCTTAACAAGTAACTTATCTTCGTTACTTAAAATTCAGATTCTTCTATTTGCATTATATGCTATGTACATACAGAAGGTTCTTATAATTCTTTCATTTCCACACTTAACATCATTCATAATATTTTTAAATATCCAATACAAAAACTATTGCTGCTATTTTAAATCATATATCGAGTAGTTTATCCCTTGGTTTTCTAACTATCAAGAAACACTTGTAATCATTCCTCTATAATACATCTCAAATAAATTCTGAAATCTTTACAGTACTCTATAAAAGTATCACTCACTGATGACATTATTAACTTTATACCATTTATGAAGCAAAGCTTCAATGTCTAGAAGCTATACTTTCTCATTCATATTTCCATTAATACTTCTTTTATTTACCGGTCAACTTAATTAATCAAAGTTAGAATCCTAGGAAAATCTTTTATAGTCTCTCGTAGAATTTTCCTTTTTCCAAGAAGTACAATTTTAAAACATTAATATACTGAGGTAAATTAATCATTGCTCTTACCTTTAAAATTATTCTTATTACTATCTTTACATACTATATGATCCACAAAACACATTCAAATCAGCTAATATTGTTACATAAATATTCAGCTTGGCATATACTCTCATAATGTCTATAACGTAATCCCCAAGTGCTCTACATGTTCTTCTTCACTCTTAAATTAAATAAGAATGCCATTTATAAATTTATCCATTACATAACTTAAACGTTATATTCATTAAATCCATATATGCAATTGAATCATTAATTAATCCGTATTACAATACCAGAAACTTATAGTGTCCATATAGGGTCTTAAACAGTCCTGAGTATATTTTCTTCGTAACTCTTAACTATCTAATTAATCCTTGAATAGCATTTTATAACTGCATAGAAAAATATATCAAAGAACTTCTCTATTCATAAGTATCTAATCAATCCTTATTGAAGTCTTTTACACATTCACTACTTATATCAAATACATTGTAAAATTCCTTCT
>CANXYC010545351.1:0-20543 GCA_948193065.1 Aleurites moluccanus | reverse complement strand
AATTGAAGAGGCAATTAAATGTGCAAACAATACAAAATATGGATTGGCTGCTGGTATTGTAACTAAGAACTTGGATGTGGCAAACACAGTTTCAAGATCAATCAAAGCTGGAATTATTTGGATCAATTGTTACTTTGCTTTGGATAATGACTGCCCTTTTGGAGGCTATAAGATGAGTGGATTTGGAAGAGATTTTGGATTGGAATCCCTTCATAAGTATCTTCATGTTAAGTCTGTTGTAACCCCTATTTATAATTCTCCTTGGCTATGAGAGCTAATACTGTGTCTATGTTCAATTTTAAGCTTATCTCAAATTAAATAATAAAACACACTTGTGTTTCAAAATTTTAATAAATGACTTCTTTTTTTTTTTTACTCAGCTTATATATAAAATGAGTAAATTTATACTGAATTTATGTATTTAAATTGATTGGAAAATACATTCATCCAGTGAAAAAAAAAAAACAGAGGAAAAAAAAGATTAGTGTTTTTTTATTAAATAAAAAAATTACAGTAATTAAAATATTTTATTATTATTAATTGAATGTATGATATAATCCATTTTACAAATTGATAAGCCAATAAATATAGTTGGATCATTACTACGGCATTTTTAAGAAAAATGTCATTTTGAGTTTTGTAGCGTAGTCCAAGGAATATGCTTTGCTTTAGCACTAAAAAATCAATGAGGTGAATGTGATGGGCAACTTAAAACTTTGAATGGCACGTCATTCATTTTCATAATGGATATTTTTAGAATTTGATTGTTAAATTAAAATTTATAAAAAATAAAATTTTATTAATTGAGATTTTTGTAAATAAACTTTTAATTAAATGTTAAATAAATGTTTTTATTTAAAATTAAAAAATTAATGTATTATAATATAAAATACTTTTAAATTTTTAAATTAAAAATTCAAACGCTCACAATAAAATATATTCTATAATTCTAACTCATTAGGGATCAAGATAGAAATAATACAAACATGCAATATATATATACATTGGAGATGAAATTGAGGGCAGATGTAACTTTTGATTGGAACGAATTGTTAATTTGCTATCTCAAATTGATGGGATATAATGCTTCTATAGTTTTCATTTTTTTTTTTTGGGCATTTGGAAAATGAGATGTAATATTAGTGAGAATATTACAGCAATTATTAGTTGCAAAAAGAAAAAAAAAATATCATTATTAGATTTTGAATAGTGATTATATAATAATTCTCGTGTGACACATACATTATGCTATCAATTAAAATTAATAAATAGTTAGTAAAATAATTGAATTTGATAACAAAATATAAAAAACAACTTAAATAGCGATTGTGGTAAATGGGTAGAATGAGTAGAATTTGGATTTTATACTTTCTTTAAATTTGGGTTTCAAGGCCCAACTCAACCCAGCCCAACGAATAAACAAGCGTCTAATTGATCTCCGTTTATACTGTATCGACCAAAACGACCAGTCGTTGCTATTACGGTCGTTCTTACTGGAAGGCATGCTGTCAAATGACTTTGATTCGCCGTCTGGGTTTAACGACTTGGATTAATTTGAAGGACATGCCTATTACAAAATCGACCAGTCCTTTCAGCAGATGCCGATTCCACTTGGTTCTAATTCTAATTTTCCCTTCTCAACTTTCTTTAAGACTGCCATCTTTAGTTAGACATACGATGATATAGTTAAAAATTTCAAATTCATATCATATCAGAGCCAAATTAAACAAACAAATCATTAAATTTCTCCAGGAAGAAATTTGCCACCTTTCTCATATTTATAGGGAGGAAAATTTAGTGGTAGATTATCACTTGGCGAAGATGGATCAAAATAGGTGAAAGTTCAATTGATTCAATGAAAAGAACTAGAGGAGATCAAACATTTTAATATATACTTAGTTCCAACAATTTTTTACAAAAACAACAGAGCCCTACACACATATATGCAAATTAACAAAAACAACAACAATAAAACCAAACTCCACGGAACAATCTAAACATTACTTTCCGATCTTCCCTCTCAGCTTCACACCAAGCACTTTCTCCATCTTAGCCAAAACGGCCTGGTTAGGAACGGCCTTGCCATTCTCATACTCCTGTACCACTTTGGGCTGCTCGTTAATCGACTTTGCCAACTCCGATTGGCTCATCTTCTTTTCAAGTCTCGCCTTCTGAATTGTCTGCCTTACCTCTGGCGACACCCTGTCAAGAGTAGCGGGCTCCGTTCCTTCGTCCAACTTCCTCGTGTTCACAACCGGAGCTGATTTCTTGTTCGAGCCGCCATCGGATTTCTTGATGGTCTGGACTGGCACCCCTGATCGGAGGGCCTGGTTCACCGCCTTCGGGTCGCGCAGGTCTTGAGCCTTGGTCTTTGACTTGCACAACACCACAGGTTCCCAGTCCTGCGAGATTACTCCTGCAGATCTGTTAGGCATTCTCTTTGAGAGAGGAACAAACGAACAGGGAACTTCTTACCAGGAAAATTCAGATCGTTTTAATCAAATTCAATAACAGATAAAATGGCGGTTGGTGAAGCATCAAGTGGGGCATTATATAGGAAGCTTGGGATCTCGAAAGTTCTTTCTGCCCGGCTTCTGAAATCTTTACCGTCGGTTTTATCTGGAAGGTTCGAGCGATAAATCTTTTACAGTTTTGCTTACGTGGTATATATTTATTGGGCAGAGTTACTGACTTGGACTCTAAACACCAGGGCTCTTAGTCAACTATGCTTCTCATCTGAGTGATGAGCGAGCCCATCTGCGTGATAAGCAAGCAAAAAATCTGTTTTATTTTATGAATTTTTATAAAAATATCGAAAAAATAATAAAAAATTTCATATTTATTATTGTAAAAATATTTTAAAAAAATACAACATATATTAAATATATATTAAATATTTCAAAATATATATAAAAAATATAAAAATAAAAGGAAAAAATCATAAAAATAAAAAAATAAAAAAATATATATCCTAAAATTGATAAAAATGACATGTGGTTCCATTTAAATGTTTTTAATTTTTTTAAGAATTTATTTAAATAGTTAGCCATTTTCATTATTATGTTTATTTTATATGGTTGTACATTTTAAATTTAAAATCAATTTCATAATAATTTTAAATTATTACCTATTTAAATTAATCTTAAATTTAGATGCATTTTGGGTTGTACCAGCACAATTGCTTTTTTTTTTAATCCAGCAAAATTGATAATACATTAATATTTTTTTTATTTTTAATATTTTAAATTTAGAGTTTCAAATAATAAATAATTTAATTTATAAAATTTGCATGTCTTTAAATTTTATTCTTACTCAAATTTATGTTAGAGCCTCATTCAAAATATTAATATATCTTTTAATTTTCAACTCTAAAGTATTACTTTCAAGTAATAATTACTTTACTTCAAGGGAAAAAAAAAAGCTTATAAAATTATTTTAATGATTCTTTTAAAAAAATAAAAAACATGTTTTCTAAAATATTTCTCCTTGCTTTTTTTTTTTATTCACCTCTTAAATTAAAATAAAAAAATACTAATTATATTTTGAATAAATTACAATTCTATCAATTTTATTAGAGTTTTAGATATAACCAAATTGATGAAATTCTAAGTAAAACATTATTCATATCAAAATAAATAGAATTTATAATTTATAAAATTCATATGGAAGTAAAATAAATTTCAGTGTGATGGTAATGAATTTCAGTCTCTGTCATGTCAGCATGGTGCATCAAACTGCAATGCCATTTCAGCGCCTATGCCACGTCATCATACATATGTTCTTAGTTTTGCCAGGTCATCAATGGAGACTATGCACAGTCGAGGGGTCAATAATCGGACGGATCACAAACAGCGGTTTTAATCGGACGGATCAGATGAACAAAGAGTACACTGAAAATGCTGCGTTTACAAATCCGGCGCCATACTCTTCTTTGGAAATTTGGAAACTTGAGAGGCAGAATTTCGCGCCAATATTTCACTTCGTTAGTTTCTATATACCACATTCACACCTCTCTCTTCTCTCTCTTAGATCTTGTTTGAGAAATCTGATAATGCAGCGCCAGAAATCGATACTCTCGTTCTTCCCAAAACCCTCGCCGGCAAGTCATAGCGCCGGCTGCGGAGGCATACTTGACGACCGGAAAGCTTCCCATTTTCCAGCGAAGCAGCAGAATCAAAAGGTTACTGCTACTAGTGAGTCTGAGATTCATGGTACAATGAACTCGTCTCTGGAAATTAGGGGTACTGACACCCCACCGGAGAAGGTGCCACGTCAGATTCTCCCTGGGACGTACACGGCGAATGAGAGCACAAGAGGTTCTTCTCTTTTCTCTAGTATTATGCATAAGTTCGTGAAGGTCGATGATAAAGAAAAGCCTGTTGAGAGGTATCCTTTTTTCTTTCTCAATAATTTTGAATTTATGGTCTATTTTTGCTGTGAAAATCCAAGTGAAACTGTGTGATTAGGGCAATTTTTCTTAGTTAAAATTAATTATGTTTCAGGACTTGATTGTCTTCACATTCCATTAGATCATTACAATGAATTTTTATTAAGGGAGTTAAATTAGTTTCCGCCATTGTTTCCTTTGTAATTATGCTCTCATGTCTCATTGAACGCCTAAATTTTGAAGCCAGTAGTTTTTTACTTATGCCTATTGCCTGTACATAACTGATGACTTAGTTACATATTAATACATGTTTCTTATTTTGATAATAGTCTGCTTTGATGCTTGGCGTTTATTTGTAGTCAGTGGAAATGTTGCAGGGTCCAGGTTCATCATGCTTCCGCAGATATTTGCTCGGTATCTGGTAGACTTGTTGATCCAAAAGGATTGTGCAAGAAAGGAGCAGATGCTCTAAATAATGAGAAGGACAATGCTTACAGTTCAAATGGAATGGTTGGTCATGGAAGCGTCTTACTGGTTAAAAGCAGCAATGATGTTTCTGGGCCAGGGACACCGGGAGTGCAACCTCTAGTTCCTCGTTTAAAGCGAATTCAAGAGGATAGTTCTAAGTTTGATGACAAGAATGATTGTTCCTTACGAAATGCTAACAAAAGAGTGAAACTTCTTTTGGACTCGACAGTCTCAAGCAAAAACCAAGTTGTAATGTCTGATTCAACTAGCAAATTTGAGTGGCTTGACCCTCTGAGAATTAGGGATGCTTGTGGTAGAAGGCCTAGTGATCCCCTTTATAACAAAAAGACACTTTATATTCCTCCTGATGTATTGAAGAAAATGTCAGCATCTCAAAAACAATACTGGAGTATCAAATCTCAATACATGGACATTCTCCTTTTCTTTAATGTGGTCGGTGATACAGATTCCATTTTGAACTTTATTTTTAAATTTTTTGTGATACTACTTATTTCAATTTGTTAATGTACATTGGATTTAGAGCATGCCCTGACCACCAAGAGTAATTTTTCTTAAAAAATATATGTTTATTGCTCTTGAAGAACCGTATTAGTCTTATATAAATCACAGAAAAAAAATTTATGCATCACAATTAAAACATTTCCGTAGGAAAAGTAGGAGGAATTGCTTCTTGAAGAACATCATAAAGTTCATATTGGTTTGTCATGCATCAGTTTATCCTGCGGTTTAAAAACACCTCGTGTCTCTTTCTGTTAAGGAAGGTTTAGATCTGCAGAATGTCTTAGTGTACTCTGTAATGATGGACCAACATATTTGTCCTTTTAACTTTGGGTTTCGGAATTTTATTTATGTTTTTCCATGACTTGTGATCAAATATAGGGAAAATTCTATGAGCTTTATGAAATGGATGCTGAAATTGGCCACAAGGAACTGGACTGGAAAATTACATTAAGTGGCGTGGGGAAATGTCGTCAGGTGATTTCTTGATAAATTTTTCTTTCCCTGTAATCTATTGTTTGCCTTCTACAACTATATGTGTCTACCCTTTTCTATATAATAATTTCTCCCTTTTTTAACAGGTTGGTATCTCTGAAAGTGGGATTGATGATGCTGTTGAAAAGCTGGTTGCCCGGGGGTAGGGAAACAATTGCCTGATAGCTCAATCGTGAATGATATTGTCCTCCTTTCTTATTGCAACACATTTGTACTGTGCCTGGAGTAGGAACAACTAATTTTATTATTGGTATTCTTTGTGCTTAAATTTTTTTCTCTAAGCAATAATCTGGTTGAAACCTTTTCTGGAAGTATGAAGTATGTGTGCTGGGTTGGCTCTGTTTCATGGAAAAAATTATTTGTTCCATACATGAGAAAAACTACACACCAGCTAAAGGAAAAGAGAAAGGATACATAACAACTTTCAAAAAGAATTTTTCAGTTGACCCTAAATTGATTGAATAAATGAAATAGGATTTATTTACCCATTACCTAGTAGAGGGTGAGACTTATTTTGGTTTACATGTTTATTGTCTGCTTTCCTGGTTTAAACCAATTGCAATTCACTTATTGCTTCTATTTCTTTTATGAAGATATAAAGTTGGACGAATAGAGCAATTGGAAACATCTGTTCAAGCAAAAGCCAGGGGTGCAAATTCTGTAAGTTTGCCATGCTGCTTTGGAAAGGACGACTCCAATAAATTTTTATCTTTTATTTTTCTCTAAATGATTGTGAAGGTGTCATTTGTGCTTATGTTCTGAACTGTAATGTCATTTGGGCTTTTTATTCTATTCCATTGAGACTAAAATTAGTTGGGTAGAAACCACTCAAGTTGTGTTCATTAAAAATAGATAGAAAAAAACTTTATCTGAATTTCTTATGATTTGATTATTAGTCTTCTTTAAGGTGGAAATTTGTTCTGGTATACTTGTGAAAAGGTAGTCAAACTCTTTTTTATTTATTTAGTTTGTGTGTTCAAGTTTAAAATTTCTAAGTCATTTCCAGTTTGCACAAATAAACTGAGTTTGGTTTTTGCAGCTTTGAATACACAGACTGCTACATGCGATTATTATTATTATTATTATTATTATTCTTGAATTCTTGTTATCATTGAAATCATGCTTTCTTATTGGTGTTATTTTGCATTTCATTACATATGTTTGTGGTTCTTTACTGTGCCATTGCTTGTCTAACCGCTGGGCAACCACTAATGTGGTTTCAGGTAATCCCAAGAAAATTAGTTCAAGTTGTGACACCATCAACTGCAACAGATGGTAATATTGGGCCTGATGCAGTTCATCTTCTTGCTATAAAAGAGGTACGTAAGCGTGATATAGGCCCTTACATTTAATTAGAAATATACTGCAATATGCTATTTCTGGCAGTGAATTTAATTATTACTTTATCCTTTTTCTCTTCTCACATGCTCTTGAGTTAACGCATTTGCTCATCCTGCATTTCTAAATATTCTTTGGACTTCCACCAACGAAACATTATTTTATAGTTAATTGCTGGAGACTTTTTGGTTTTGAAAAACTTCCTTTTCTTCGTCTTTCCTTTAACATTAACTATCAAGGGAACTCCTGAACTACAAAATGGTGTTTTTCTCCATTATGTCATATTCAATGTTTTAGTTACCTTTTTCTACATATCATATATGATATGTTAGTATTACTGTTTACTCTCAGGTGTTTCCTCATACATAACTTTTCCTGCTTATAGATTTAATCTCTTTTCTGACACCTACTGGATTTATTCTATTTTCTTAAAAGTTGTTGAGCTGTCTAATCTGTTTGTTCTTTTGGATACTGTCTTCAGGGAAATTATGGGCTTGATAATGGGGCAACTGCTTATGGATTTGCTTTTGTTGATTGTGCTGCTCTAAAGTTTTGGGTTGGTTCCATCAAAGATGATACTTCATCTGCTGCTTTGGGAGCATTATTGATGCAGGTATGTTTTTATTTTTTTTTCTTGCTCATGTAAAAGCTGTATCTTTATTCTGTATTATTTCAAAAAATTTCAAATTATAATTCTCGTGTTGGAATTTCATTTGTAGGTGTCACCTAAAGAAGTCATATATGAAAGCAGAGGTGAAACATATATTTTCTTTTGTATTGTATTTGGGAAATTTTTCAATCTATCTAAAACTTCAGGATTATGTTGCAGGGATGTCCAAAGAATCTACAAAAGCACTCAGAAAATATTCATTAACTGGTAAGTTAGATGAACTATTTAGATGTGCAGGTATAGTTTTATGGATGAATTAAGTATTTTCATCATATAAAAGTGCACAAAATTCTTAAGCACGTGCATGATAAATTGTTTCTGTGATGTCATAAAACGTGCCTGAAATTCTCATTATTGGAAGGGGAAATTTACTTGCAATATGTTTCTTCCCGAATCAAAAGGAAAGAAACTGAACATCTAGCATACATTTTATGGTTTCATGGCTTCTTAACATTCCTTTTGAGAGAACAGATTTGATTAGTATATGTATGTATAAATGTATGTATGCATACATGATGCTTACAGTGATTAACAGGATTGCAGCATTTTTCCCCTTCAGGTTCAGCACAACAGTTGACTCCTGTTCAGTCCACTGATTTTCTAGATGCTTCTGAAGTTAGAAATTTGATTCAGTCCAAGGGTTACTTAAGAGGTTCTTCTAATCCGTGGAATAATGCACTCGACAGTGTAATGCACCACGATTTAGCTCTATGCGCTCTTGGTGGACTTATTGGTCATTTGTCCAGGTTGATGGTATGCTCGTCTCACCTGTCCTCCCTCCTCCCCCTTGTAGGTTTGAAATTGTTTAAGTATGCTTTGCTTACAATGATTATTGTCTGTCTTGTTTAGTTAGATGATCTTTTACGGAATGGAGATATTCAACCCTACCAAGTATATACAGGTTGCCTCCGAATGGATGGACAAACTTTGATTAATCTTGAAATTTTCAACAATAATGCTGATGGTGGCTCTTCAGGCAAGTAGTCTTACCTCTCATCTCCATTGGGGTTATATATTTGGCTCTAATTTTAGGCTTTTAATTAAATTCCAAAAGGTTCCATTTTGAATTTCAGGTACATTATTTAACTATCTTGATAACTGTGTGACATCATCTGGGAAGCGGCATTTAAGGAATTGGATATGCCATCCTCTGAAATGTGCTGAAGGCATTAATGATAGGCTTAATGTAGTTGAAGAGCTAATTCGTAGATCAGAGATTATGTTAGTTATTGCACAATATCTACGCAGGATTCCAGACATAGAAAGGATGCTTGGACGAATAAAGGCAAGCTTTCAGGCATCCTCTTCTCTTATACTGCCCTTAATCGGCAAAAAATTATTGAAAAACCGAGTAAGTTATCTACTTTGACAACAAGTATTTGCATATTAAATATATTTTGAAGGACATGCAATGTCATTCATGCTTTTTTATTTGCCTGAATTAATTTTAAAAACTTGTGTTGGTTAGTTCAAACATTTTTGCTTTCAGAACTTTCTGAGTATTTCCTCTGGAATATGTTAAGATTTATACTCTCTGTCTTAAAACATCACGATAAACTAGGTCTCTAGTCAGTCCCCATTTCTCTATCCGAGGGCAATATGAAAGTTTGTGTGCTGGCATTACTGCAGTACCATTTACTTGGAATTCATATTTATAATATTATATTAGAAGTCATAAAATTGATTTTTGTGATGTTACTAATCACTCCAAGAATTTCTGCAATTTCGCCTTTAAACAAGCTTTGCTTGATTCTCCTCACAAAGAACCTTATAAATACCTAGGTGATTGTTTGGCTGAAAATGTCAATTAGATTCTGCTTCTTATTATATTTTCCTACTCTCAATTCTGTTTCCTTTCTTTCTTTTTAATTATGTGTTTTATGTAGGTTTTGATTCTCTAATGCCTCTTTTGGGGCCTAAGTACTCTTCTTTCTGAAACTACATACTAGAATAATTAAAGGGGGGTTGTTTATTGTAATAGGGGGGATAATCAAAAGTGCTATTTGTATTTATATTACAAATTTTCAAAATCTCTTTTTTTTTGTGGGTAGGTGAAAGTGTTCTGTTCCCTGGTGAAAGGACTTAGGATTGGAATTGATTTGTTATTGCTATTAGAGAAGAAAGGCCAAATAATATTATTATTGTCAAAAAATTTTAAACTTCCTGAGCTAAATGGAAGTGCTGGGCTTGACAAGTTCCTTGCCCAATTTGAAGCTGCGGTAGATAGTGAGTTCCCCAATTATCAGGTCTTGTTCCTTCTGCTCTGGCATCACTCTTATATACTTAACTGTGTTTTTATATTTTTTCTCTCCCTTCCCCCAGGATGTGTTGGTGTTCATGTCTATGTGAAACAATTAGTTATATTCCTAAAATGCATACATTGTACTGTTACTTTTGTAATAATCATACATTATCAGTTATTTGATTCTTGAAATTGTTTAATGAGAAAACAGGGCCTCTATTTATGACCTACAAATGAATAAGTGGGGCAAACCATAAGCAACTATGTGTTTTTACTGCCAATGATTGGAACTGTATATTTACTTTATCAAAGTTCCACATTCCTTTCCAATCTCATCATCATTTTTATATACTTCTGCCAGAAATCTTGGACATAGCCTTTTGCTCACTGAAAAGTTATTCTCAAGACAAATATGTTTAGGGATTTTTTGACCTATTCTCTCTTTCTCATTAAGCAGCATTTTCTGATTTTTAAACAATATATTCACTTCAATTTGCATTCTAAGTCACTGCTTCTGCCCTATTACTGACATGAATTTGATTCCAGAACCATGATGTAACAGATTCAGAGGCTGAAACACTGTCTGTGCTGATCGAGTTGTTTATTGAGAAATATGCACAATGGTCTAAAATCATCCATGCTATCAATTGTATTGATGTACTACGATCTTTTGCAATCACAGCAAGCATGTCATCTGGATCTATGTCTAGGCCTGTTATTTTGCCTGACTTGAAAGGTACAAACTTTGGTCAAGAGACTAGTGGGCCTGTACTCAAAATTAAAGGCCTCTGGCATCCATTTGCTCTTGGAGAGAATGGAGGGCTGCCTGTCCCAAATGACTTAAACCTTGGTGAAGATGGAGATGCCTATCATCCTCGCACTTTACTGCTGACTGGACCAAATATGGGTGGAAAATCAACACTTCTGCGTGCCACATGTTTAGCTGTTATACTGGCACAGGTGTGTGTTGTTTAGAAGTTAAATTTAATAGCTTAAACCTAGTGGAAAATAATTGCTTTAGCCTTGGATCAGCACAAACTTTTTCATCATCAACTTTATCCTTGCTGCAGCTTGGTTGTTTTGTTCCCAGTGAGAATTGCGTTCTCTCACTTGTTGATGTCATTTTCACACGGCTTGGTGCTACTGATCGAATTATGACAGGCGAGAGTAAGTTCTAACAAGATAACATGTAGTTTATTGGTCTCAATGGATGCTTAGTCTCTTTTGGCAGTGTTATGCATTGTAGTCCTGGTTGTACTTGTGTGTGGGTGATTGCATTAGGATATACTAGATTATTTTTTTTTCCATGGAACTGTTGCTGATCTAGAATTAGAAATTGGGATCTACCTCATGATTTTAGTTATGCATATCAATCAACAAATAGAGAATATGAAGTTTATGTGTGCCACAATATTATGGATAAGAAACAAGGTCTTTCTTGACTTGTGACCTCAATCATTTCAATGCAGTTAAGTAAAACATGGTCATTTGCTGGAATTTGGAGGAATGACTGCACTGACTTGGACTATCATTTGGAATGTTTCTCTTAATACAGAAATTTCTCTTTTAAGATTGAAGCTTAGGATTGCAAAAATACTAGTGCACACGACACAGGCAGATGCATAAATTTGAGTAATAACTGCATGTTGGTTTCTCAGGTTTTAATAATTTGACTGCAGAAACATATTCACATTTGCAGGCACATTTTTCATTGAGTGCACAGAAACAGCTTCAGTTCTTCAAAATGCCACCCAAGATTCTCTTGTTATTCTTGATGAACTAGGTCGAGGAACAAGCACTTTTGATGGATATGCCATTGCATATGCGGTGAGATTTTCTGTCTTTTCTATTGATCTATTTGTAGAATCAGCATTGCATTTCTTGGCTCTTTGCTTGTTCACATCCTTGGTTCTTGTTATGTCATCGTTTCTGGATTTCCTAACAGACAGACAGCAGGTAAGTACTATTTAGATATAGTGCAACCATAAGTACTATCTCCTAGAGATACGCAGGTAACATTTCTACTATTTGTATTACATTTGGGAGTAAAAAATATTTACACAGTTATGATGATTCGTTTCTCTTTGGTCCTACAAGTACCTTCTGGTGCTTTCAGAAAGTTTCATTGTTTACGTGGATGAGTTAGAAAATAATTAAAGATGTCATAATATATTGTGGTTTCGAAATGCATCTTTCTCACATGCATACAGGCATACACACACAAGCATGCTAGGACAAACACAAATACTGACATGTATATACATCATCCACAAGGATTGGAAACTTGTGGGGCAGCATATAGGCAGAATGAATTAATTGCATCTGTATCCATTTGTATATGCATTGGATTTTGAGTCGGGTAAAAAGTAAAAGGGTTCCTGAATATTTGTCCAGGTGTTCCGCCATCTTGTTGAGAAGGTAAATTGCCGATTACTTTTTGCTACACACTACCATCCGCTCACAAAGGAATTTGCGTCTCATCCACATGTTACACTGCAACACATGGCCTGTGCTTTTAAGTTAAAATCTAAAGGTGATCAGGATCTGGTTTTCCTGTATCGGCTTGCCTCTGGAGCATGCCCAGAGAGTTATGGATTACAAGTGGCTTCAATGGCAGGAATCCCGGAAAAGGTTGTCAAAGCTGCTTCTCAGGCTGGTCAAATAATGAAAAAATCAATTGGAGGAAATTTCAAGCCAAGTGAACAAAGGTCCAATTTCTCTAGTCTCCATGAAGACTGGTTGAAGACGCTGTTAAATGCCTCACAAATTGGAGAGAGTAATTTTGAGAATGATGATGATGTGTATGACACTTTATTTTGCTTGTGGCATGAGCTAAAGAGCTCATATCGAGTGTACTGAAAGAGAGGATGATATGTTTATATTGCCTTTAAAGTCCTAATTTGTTTGAAATTAGGGATTATAAATCTGTTAAAATGAATTGATGCAATAACTTGGTTCTGGGATGAGGGAAGGGAATGGCCAGGCTGATATAGATTACTATCCTCTTCTGAGGGTCTTAACAGTAGGAAGTAGAAAATGAGGTATCCTCTGTTCTAAAATTAGCGCTTTTTCTTCTTTTGGATTTGCCTCTTTCTTTTCTTTTTTCTTTTTTTTTTCTGATGTTCGGTTTTAAAATTTTATAATATATATATAAAGAGTTTACTGCGGTCATATTGACAATTACATTCCTTAAAGCAATAAAAAAATAAAAGGGTTTGACTATTTAATCTATTCTTATAAATATAATTTAATAAGAGAAATTAAAATGGAAAAAACTCCTCTTTGTCGCTCACAATGTTTTAATTCATTTGTTCTGTTTATGAATTAAAATAAGTGAATATCTAATATTTTTTCAGAGAAAGACCCACTAAATTGAGAAAATATCCAATCTTTTTAGAACCAACCAATTTATAGAATTGATTGGGAAAAAAAGTTACACAACCAAATGTATTTTACAAAATTCCACCTATGAAGAATTATGTAACATTCTCTCTTGCAATTCTTAACCGAGGTCAGAAAAATAAGGAGACATAAATGGTAGAAAGTTTCAAATATTCATAGTTAACCATATAAATAAAATAAACAAAAATCAAATTAACCTCATGTTTAGAGCATAATACGGTCCTTAATCTCTTGAATCTGCCCACTCCCTCTCGGGCTCTCACAAGCGTCCAACACCAACATTAACAAGAAACAAAAATAAGACGTATTTACATAGAAGTAAATGGTAGCGCGGATTAATGAAACATATGTTTTTCAAGAATCTCTAGAGTATATTAAGAATGTTTTTTCATGACATTAGCAGAGTAATTTATCCCATATGTGTGTAATGTAATTCTGTTTTGTTTCTTTTTCTTCATTGCTAAAAAAAAAAAGAAAAATAGAAACAAAAAGAAAAAAAAAAAAATTCTGATTTTCGCTTTTATACTGAAAAATGGAAGGAGAAGATGAAGAAAACAAGTCACGCTCATTACCATGGCAAGAGAAAAAGAGAAGAAAAGAGGTGAGTCTTTCTTGCATGTTAAACACCGAATTAAGCGCTCTTCTCGCCGTGATACGGCGGCCGCACGATCCAACCGCCGCTTTACTTCAAGCAGATAGTTTCGATGCCAGTCTTCTCCAATCTCTCAAATCCTTACGAGTTTTAATTTTCAATCCTCAACAAGAATGGCGAACAATTGATCCTTCAGTTTACATTTCTCCATTTCTTGATGTAATTCAAAGCGATGACATTCCTGCTGTAGCCACAAATGTTGCTTTATCAGCAATTTCAAAAATTCTCAAACTTCAAATCTTTGATGAGAAGACTCCTGGAGCCAAAGATGCTGTAAATTCTATAGTTACAGGGATTACAAGTTGTAGACTTGAAAGAACAGATCCTTCTAATGAAGATGCAGTGATGATGAGAATTTTACAGGCTTTAACATCTATAATAAAACACAGAGCTTCAGTTTTGCTTTCAGATCATGCTGTTTGTACAATTGTTAATACTTGTTTTCAAGTAGTTCAACAATCAGCGAATAGAGCCGATTTGCTTCAGCGTGGAGCTAAATATTCTATGAGGGAAATGATTGAGATAATTTTTACTAGATTGCCAGAATTTGAGGTGAAACTTGGAGAAGATTCTGAGTCTGATACTGAGGATATTGACACTGATGATATGGATTCTGGTTATGGAGTTCGTTGTGTTGTTGATATTTTTCATTTTTTGTGTTCTTTGCTTAATGTGGTTGAAATTGTTGAGACTGAAGGGTTTTCTGCTCATACTTGTGATGAGAATGTTCAGATTTTCGGATTGATTTTGATCAATTCTGCTATAGAGTTAAGTGGAGATGCTATTGGTAAACATCCAAAGCTTTTGAGAATGATCCAAGATGACCTCTTTCACCATTTGATTCATTATGGAACGTCTTCGAGTCCTCTTGTGCTTTCCATGATTTGCAGTACTGTTTTGAATATCTATCATGCTCTTCGCAAGTAAGGATTTAATTCAATTTAATTCTATCACTATTAAGCGTGTTTTTCTTGTTTTTAAGAAATTGAAGTTGTGTTTCGTATGTTCACAGGTTCATTGGTGTTCAACTAGAGGCATTTTTTGGGTTCGTTTTGTTGAGAGCTGCGTCCTCAGGAGCTTCTCAACTCCAAGAAGTTGCACTCGAAGGAATAATAAATTTTTGTAGGCAACCGACTTTCATAGTTGAAATGTATGTGAACTATGATTGTGATCCCATTTGTCGAAATATCTTCGAGGAAATTGGGAAGTTGCTTTGCAAGCTCTCATTTCCAGGGTCTAGCCCTTTGAGTTGTGTACAAATTCAAGCCTTTGAAGGGCTGCTAATACTAGCTCATACCCTTGCAGATCATGTTGACAAAGAAAATGATTCAACCCCTTCTGGACCATATCCGGTTCAAATTACTGAGTACAAACCCTTTTGGGAGGAGAAACCCAAAGAAGATTATGATACTTGGGTGGAATACTTAAGATTAAGAAAAGCACAGAAAAAGAAAATAATGATTGCAGGCGACCATTTTAATAGAGATGAAAAGAGAGGCTTCGAGTATCTAAAACTTTGTAATGTGGTTTCTGATCCAGCAGATCCTAAAGCCTTTGCTATCTTCTTTCGCTATACACAAGGACTAGACAAAGCCATGCTTGGTGATTATCTAGGTGATCCTGATGATTTTCATTTGCAGGTTCTTAAAGAATTCACTGAAACTTTCAAATTTTCAGGCATGATTCTTGATACTGCTCTCCGTACTTATCTTGCAACCTTCAGATTGCCTGGAGAGTCACAAAAGATACAGCGGATCCTTGAAGCGTTCTCAGAAAGGTTTTATGACCAACAATCCTCAGATATTTTTGCTAGCAAGGATGCAGTTTTCATTCTTTGCTACTCCCTAATTATGCTCAATACTGATCAACACAATCCTCAAGTCAAGAAAAAGATGACAGAGGAGGAGTTCATCAGGAACAACAGAGCAATCAATGCAGGACAAGATCTTCCAAGAGAGTATCTCTCCGAGCTTTTCAATTCAATTGCAACTAATGCAATCACACTTTTTGGTCAATCTGGTCCAGCGGAGATGAACCCTGGTAGCTGGATAGAGCTAATAAACCGATCCAAAGTTATGCAGCCATATATCTTATGTGATTTTGATCGTCGGATAGGGAGAGATATGTTTGCTAGCATTGCCGGTCCATCAGTAGCAGCAATTTCTTCCTTCTTCGAGCATGCTGATGAAGATGAAATGCTACATGAATGCATTGGAGGATTGATTTCAGTAGCTAGGATAGGGCAGTATGATCTTGAAGATATCATTGATGAGCTTCTTGCTTCTTTCTCCAAATTCACTACATTGCTAAATCCTTATGCCTCTTCAGAAGAAACATTATTTGCTTTTAGCAATGATTTGAAGCCAAGAATGGCTACTCTTGCAGTTTTCACTATTGCCAACAACTTCGGAGACTCAATTAGAGGGGGTTGGAGGAACATTGTAGACTGCTTATTGAAACTCAAAAGGCTTAAGCTTCTTCCACAGTCTGTGGTTGAATTTGATGACACTTCTGCCTCAGCATCTGATGGCCTCGGACACAGGAGAAATGAATCAGGTGTATCAACCTCCCATGATCCTAAATTTGGCAACCGCAGGAGTGCTGGCATGATTAGTCGGTTCTCACATTTTCTAACACTAGAGAGCATGGAAGATTCAATATCTCTTGGGATGAGTGAATTCGAGCAGAATCTGAAGATTATTAAACAATGTCGAATAGGCAGCATCTTCAACAATAGTTGTAACTTACCTGATGATGCTTTACTCAATCTTGGGCGTTCTTTGATATTTGCAGCTGGTGGAAAAGGCCAGAAATTCAGTACTCCAGTAGAAGAGGAAGAAACAGTTGGATTCTGCTGGGATTTGATAGTTTCCGTTTCTCTAGTCAATATTAATAGATTCCAGAATTTTTGGCCTTTTTTCCACGAGAATCTACTAGCAGTTATTCAATTCCCTCTATTTTCCCCTATCCCATTTGCTGAAAAGGCCATGTTAGGCCTTTTCAAGATCTGTATTAGGCTTCTTTCTTCACTCAGAGATGAAAAACTCCCAGAGGAGGTGCTTTTCAAATCCATAACTTTGATGTGGAAGCTTGATAAAGAAATTCTTGACACATGCTGCGAGTTCATAACAAAGTCAGTAGGCAGGATTTTAACTGAATACCCTGCAAATTTGCAAACCTCTCTTGGCTGGAAATCATGCCTTCATTTGTTGTCGGTCACTGGTCGACACCAAGACACATATGATCAGGGTGTTGATACTCTGATTGCATTGATGTCTGATGGAGCCTACATTTCGCGGACAAACTATGCCTATTGTATTGACTGTGCATTTGGTTTTATTGCACTAAAGAACAGTCCACTAGAGAAGAACTTGAAGATCTTAGACTTTCTATCAGATTCAGTGAATTTAATGGTCCAGTGGTATAAAGAATACTCAGATCCAGGGTCCAATTTTAGCACCGCAAGCAGTACGAGTAATTCCTCATTGGATGAAAGCTCGAAAGGTTTTGGATCTCCCAATTTTGCTGTGAATTTGTTTGTGAAACTAGGGGAAGCATTTAGAAAAACCAGCTTGGCACGGCGAGAAGAGATAAGAAACCATGCAATTATATCTCTTCAGAAAAGCTTTACATTGGCAAAAGAACTTGATTTCTCACCTCTAAACTGTATAAATTGTTTTAACTTGGTCATATTTGCAATGGTTGATGACTTGCACGAAAAAATGATAGAATATTCGAGGCGCGACAATGCAGAAAGAGAAATGAGAAGTATGGAAGGGACTTTAAAGCTTGCAATGGAGCTGCTAACAGCTGTGTACTTGCAGTTCCTAAAGCCAATATCAATGAGTCCTGGGTTTAGGACGTTCTGGCTGGGAGTATTAAGAAGAATGGATACTTGTATGAAGGCTGATTTGGGTGAATATGGAGAGACAAAATTACAAGAAGTAGTGCCTGATTTTCTGAGAAAAATTATTACAAAAATGAAGGAAGATGAGATTTTAGTACAGAAGGAAGATGATGATTTGTGGGATATAACCTATATTCAGATTCAATGGATAGCTCCATCCCTCAAGGAGGAGTTGTTTCCAGAGTTAGAAATTTAGAACAATAACATGAAACCCTAGCAGAAATTAATGTAGCCGAGGCAAATATTCATTCTTTTATTTATGTTTTGTCCCTCCCAACTTCCTCAAATAGAAGCTTAATAAAGATTCGCAAGCTCGTGTAAATTTAATTCAAGGAAATCCTGATACTGTTCTATGCTATTTAAAGAAACCAACAAATAATTTATCTAACAAACCAGTAGAGTACCATGAATAAAAAGCATTGGCAATCATAAATTTATAATATATAAATACATGCACGAAAAAACTATTAAGTTAATTTATGATTTATGCTCCAACATGAATGTCCCTAGAAAAAAAAGCAAATATGTAATTACAGAAAACGAACAATGCCAGGATGCCAAAACCCATCCTCGCAATTTGCAGACAGAATAAGCATACAAACAACTATAACGCAAGTTAGCAGGTTATTAAAATGAATAATAATTAGTCCCTTATCATTTTAAGTATTCTTTTAGGATTGGGGTTTGTAAATCACAAATCCACTGATCTAAACTGGAAGACATTTATTTTCATGATTCAGGGAAAAACACTGCTACTTCAGCTATAGACAAGAGGATAAATGTATAAGCTACACAATAAGACCACCTTAAAAATATGAACGCACAACACAAACAATAGCAAAAGAGTATATTAGCACAAGGAAGATTATATTATTGAAACTACAATTTGAAAGGACAGTGTTGGATGTCAATACAAAACTTCCATGCCTATGATGTTGGACTTCCAAAAATGTACGCCCTTTTTGGCATGCTCCAAGTAGAGAACAGAGATGTCCTTTCTCCGTACATTCTCACATGAGATTCAGATGTTATCATGGCTCTAAAAGTTTGAATGCTAATAGTGGAACTTCAAGAAATCTGTAACAAACAATTCCACTGGATTTACAACCTGATTAAGATGCAATGCAAAAAAACAAAAATCAGTAACGACAAACACCACAATTCAACAAAGTATTACAGACTTCTTAATCAAGCCAAAACAGTTGCTATTATCAAATGTGAAGAGATAGTATATGCTTATATACCAACAGTTCAGAGACAAGCACATAGGTAGTTACTCGGGCATACTTCAAGCTATAACCTCACAATTTACTAATCCAAAGCACTAATATGGTACCATGAAAAGCATATTCATATAAATGTCTGACACATTAAGACATTAGCATCCCACAAGTCACTGAGGACAAAAGCGGATGTGGCAGAGAAGGAAAAATGATGCATTGTACTTGTCTCAAAAATATGCTTACATTGTTCAACGTATAAACGTAATCTCAAATCAGTTATCATAAATACTAAAGGTACATTTACATTTACAATTCCAAAGCAAAATAATATAAATGTTAAAAAAAATGCTTACCTCCTGAAATTAGACAACTGTTCTACAATAAAATTAACAATCCTTTTCTGAAAATTTTACACTTCTTTAAACTGCAAAGAGAGTCTAAATAGGTGATAAAGATGAACAATGAGACAGCTTCAGAGAAATACAAATAAAATTCTAGAAGAATTTTTCATAGACCAACCAGTATTGGCTTCTATTACAATTCACCGTATCAGTTCTACTAACAATAACTTAGGAATTGGACCCATTAACCAGTTATAAACTTATCTGCTTTGCAACTGTTGATCTCTTCTTAATTTTACAATCCTAACTTTCACATTCCAAGTAAACCTTATATTATCTCATGAAATCATGATATTTTCCCTTAATTTTAGTCCATATTGAACATGTTAGAGACTAGTTAATTACTGGAGATTCCATGATAAAATGATACTTAGATCAACATGTGGGTCTTTACCAATTTCATGACAATCTAAATCATCAGTCCTCCCTACAGATTCAAGTAATTCAAGAAACTTACATCAAGACATTTTATCAAGGGCGATATGGCCACAACCTTGTAAGTGATGTAATATGATTAAAACTAAATCCATATACAATAAAAATCCCAGTAATTAATAGCAATAACTCAACAGCATACCTACATTAACCCAGAAAGTTAAGATTTAGCAAATACCTCCAACGACGATATCATGGAGAAAGAGAAAAAGTCTAGATACAGAGAAAGAAACCATCAGTCAACAATTTTAATATTATGGTTTGCAACTAAATATCAAGCAATTTTTTCCCTCGATATATATATATATATATATATATATATATATATATATATATATATATATATATATATATATATATATATTTTGTGATAAATATTTCTGTAGATATATTTGTGTGTCTCT
>CANXYC010545336.1:0-16746 GCA_948193065.1 Aleurites moluccanus | reverse complement strand
TTTTTTTTTTTTTATTTAAATTATCTAAGCTGTTTTATGTTTAATTGGGTGTGCATGTCATTTAGTTTAGAGTTATGGGTTCTTCGCGGTACTGGTAGCATTGGCATCACCCGTACCCTAGGACCGTCATGGCTCCCAAGTTGGGCTGTGACAGAGGTCATCTCGAGTACCTGTCAAGAACCCAAAGTATCAGATGTGAAAGTGGATTATTTGCTTGAAAATAGCAACAGGTGACATGATGTAATTTAAAACTACTGCCAGCATTTTATGGGCTTATGAATGGGTCAATAAGTTAGTGGGAAATTTCCATTATTGTTTGCTATTTTATTGTTAACAACTAGTATGTCGTTCATTTTATTTAGGAAAGTAGTTGAGTTTTCTTTTATATTTTAACTCTATTTCACAGCTTGTAGACATCAGAAAATTTAAATAAAATTAAAGGTTCATTTTTACCTTAAACAGAGTGTTATATTTTACAAATTCTTATTAGCTTTGACTGGGACCAATCATTTGGTATCAGAGCTACACCTCATGTCTATCAACAAAGAAAGAATTGAGAATTTAGAATCAGGTCTTGAAGAGCTTCAAGATAATTTGAGCAGAATGGAGCTGGGTGTCAATGACAAATCGCATCAGCTTGAAATTACCATGAGCAAAATCTCTGAAGCTATACTTACAAAGCAAAACTCAAATTCTAGCAACAACAACGAACGCAGCAAACAATCTTCAAATGGGCATTCTCTACCAGAAGGGGGACGACTAATGTTTTCTTCCAAACTTGCCAAGCTTGAATTTCCCAAGTATTTTGGAGATGATCCAACTGAATAGTTCACGCGTGTCGATCAATTCTTTGAATATCAGGGTACCTTAGAAACACAAAAGGTTTACCTGGCTTCCTTTCATTTGGAAGGAGAGGCAAATCAATGGTGGCAATGGCTACGAAGAGCTTACAAGGAAGAAGAGAAGGAAGTGACATGGGACATTTTTGTGGAAGAATTATGGGCCCGTTTTGGCCCAACGGATTGTAAAGACTTTGACGAGTCATTATAAAAAATAATGATAGAAGAGATCTTTACGGGAGTATCAAAAGGAATTTGAGAGATTGGGGAACAGGGGACAAGGGTAGACACAGAAAGTATTGGTGGGCACCTTTATAGAAGGCGTTCAATCTGAAATAGCTGATGGAATTCGGATGTTTAAGCCAAAATCATTAAAGGATGCCATTGGCTTGGCCAGAATGAGGGATGAGCAGCTGGTACAACAAAAGAAAGTGACACATCCATTCAGCAGGGCCACTTTTGAATCTTCCCCAACTAAATTGAAGTCTGTCTCACCCATGAAACGTTTGACCTGGGATGAGATGCAAAAGAGGAGAGCTCAAGGCCTTTGTTTTAATTGTGATGAGAAATTTGTATTGGGACACAAATGCAAAGAAGGGCCACAACTGCTATTGCTTGAGGGAAATTACGGTGAGATTGAAACAGATGCGGAAGAAGGAGTCTATGCCAACTTTACAGATGAACCTGAAATCTCACTTCATGCTCTCACTGGGTGGTCAACAACGAGAACCATGCGAATATTAGCTAAAGTGGGCACTTATGAATTGATTATTCTCATTGATAGCGGGTCAACTCATAACTTCATTAATGACAGAATAGCTAAATTATTGCAATTGCCAGTGGTGCCAACTTACCCTTTCAATGTCAAAGTAGCTAATGGGGAACCTTTGAAGTATTAAGGGAGGTTTGAAAATGTGCAAATCCTAATGCAAGGTATTCCATTCACCCTTACTCTTTATTCATTGCCACTAATTGGATTAGATATGGTGTTGGGAGTTCATTGGCTTCAATAGTTGGGAACAGTGGTTTGTGATTGGAAAAAAATGATGATGGAATTCTCATGAAGAGGTTAGCATCATCAATTGCAAGGTATTAACAACCAGTAAATTCAACCTATGACATTCAGAATAATTTCCAAAGAGATGAAGAAGGAAAATTCCATATTTGTTGTTTGTTTACAACCCACCATGGAGGAGGTGCCTCAAAGTGTTCAACCAGAGATGCAACAATTATTACAAGAATTTGAGGACATTTATCAAGAGCCAAAACAACTTCCACCAGAAAGGGAGATAGTTCACTACATCATTCTTAAAGAAGGAACAGAGCCAATTAATGTGTGACCATACAGATATGCCTACTTTCAAAAGTCTGAAATAGAAAAACAGGTTCATGACATGTTAAAAACAGTTTAGCATGAATTCTTCAAAATGTCAGGTACTAAGCTGAAAATGAGCTCTGCCTACCGCCCCCAAACTGATGGTCATTATGAGGTAGTTAATAGGTGTGTCGAGCAATATCTTCGATGTTTTGCTTCTTAACAACCTCGGAAGTGGAGTACCTTTCTTCCACGGTTTGAATTTTGGTATAATACTACATATCACTCGTCCATTGGAATGACGCCATTGGAAGCTCTTTATGGGAGGCCACCTCCAAGTATTCTATATTATTAAATTGGTGCATCTTCTATTGATAAAGTAGACCAATCATTGGCCACACGAAATGTCCTTTTACAGCAGCCTAAACTTAATCTACAGGCTGCAGCAAATCCAATGAAACAAGTTGCTGATTCAAAACGGCAAGATATCCAATTTCAAGTAGGGGATTTGGTCTTCCTTAAACTTCATCCTTATCGCCAGCAATATATGTTTAAAAGAGCTTTTCAAAAGTTAGCTAGTCGTTTTTATGGTCCATACCAAATTGAAACAAAAATTGGAAAGGTAGCTTACAAACTCAAGTTGCCTGAAGGATCTCGAATTCACCCTGTTTTTCATGTTTCATTGTTGAAAAGACAAGTTGGGGAGAGTTAAATCATTAGTTTTGAACTGCCACCTATAGCTGATGATGGTGAACTGATCATGGAACCTGAAGCTATCTTGGATACTAGATGGGTTAAGAAAGGATCCAACTTTATTGAAGAATGTCTTGTTCAGTGGAAGAAACTACCAAAAGAAGATGCTACGTGGGAAAATACACAAGAGCTGAAGACCAGATTTGTCAACTTAAACCTTGAGGACACGGTTCCATTGAAAGAGGGGGGCAATGATAAGCCAAGGAGGTTATCTCGAGTACCTGTCAAGAACCCAAAGTATCAGATGTGAAAGTGGGTTATTTGCTTGAAAATAGCAGCAGGAGACGTGATGTGATTTACAACTGCTGCCAGCATTTTATGGGCTTATGAATGAGTCAATAAGTTAGTGGTAAGTTTCCATTACTGTTTACTATTTTATTGTTAACAACTAGTCTGTCATTCCTTTTATTTAGGAAAGTAGTTGAGTTTTCTTTTATATTTAAATTCTATTTCACAGCTTGTAGACATCAGAAAATTTAAATAAAATTAAAGGTTTATTTTCACCTTAAGCAGAGTGTTATATTTTACAAATTCTTATTAGCTTTGACTGGGACCAATCATTATGTCCTTCTGAATGCAAGTCATCTCCTTATATAGAGAAGTCTTAGATTATTGTTTTATTTTATTTTATTTTTCACATAGTTTACAGTAATGTATAATATTATGATAAGCAATGAGTTGTCATGGTCCCACCAATTGGTTTCAACTAAACTTGACTAGAAATGGCTTAAACGCCCTATTAATCAAGTCTATGAATACAGTTGGGGCATTAGTTACCCCAAAAGGTAATACTTTAAACTCATAATAACCATATCTAGTTCTAAAAGCAGTGTTGGATACATTCTCCCTCCGAACTCTAACCTAATGATAGCTGACCAGAGATCAATTTTGGAGAAATGATTAGTTTCATGCAACCGATAAAACAAGTCATTTTTCATGGGTAAGAGATATCTATTCTTGATAATCACCTTGTTAAGTTGCTTATAGTTAATTAATAGTCGGAGAAAACCATCCTTTTCTTCACAAACAAGATTGGTGTCCCATAGTGAACTTATTGGCCCAATGAACTCTTTATCTAATAGATCCTGCAACAACAACTTTAACTCTTTTAGTTATGTTGATGTTATATCATAAAAGAGTATACATATAGGATTTGTGCCTAGATGGAGTTCAATGTTGAACTCAATCTCTCTCTCAGGTGTTCGATTAGGGTTATTCTTGATATATTTAAACAATTTTAAGCTTATTACATTTAGTTTAGATTTTTTACATTTATTTTAATTTATTAAACTATTTCATATATAATTAACTTACGTAAACACAAAATTAGGTAAGCTTACTGATCACCTTATCTAGATTAATCACTTTGTATCCTTATATTTATTTACAGTAAATTTTATTTTAATTCTTATATTTGTAAGACTTTTAAAATTTCATTTATATTTTATTAGGCTCTTATCTTGTATTTTTCATGTGGTAGATATATAAATCATATTAAGGTTTACATACATTTATAGTAAGTATACATATACGTAGATTTGCACATACATATTTTTAAATGCACCTAGATTTCTAATCATATATTAAGGATGATAATAAAGTAAGAATATTCGTTTCTTGCAGAGATTTATCACGAACAAAATAAAAAAATTTCAATTTCTCTTCCCATAAAAAAAGGATGAAGAATATTTATTTTCCTCTAGTGAGGATAAAGAGTGTATTTTTCATCCTGTGAGATTCTCCATCCCTATTTCAATCCCCTTCCAATAAAAATTCGATATTATAATTATTTAATTATTCCTAATATAAAAATATATTATTTAGTTATCCAATAATTTCTAATTTTTATCATTCATAATTCTCTGTCATTTTCTTATATTTTTTAAATTTAATAGATTAAATTTATTTAAATATTTTCATACTTTTATATATTGAATTTTTAATATTTTATTAAATAATCTTACAAAATATTTTTAATATATTAGACATTTTGTGTTTGAATTTATTAATATTTTTTAAATAAATAAATTCTTATTCTATTATTTATAAATTTTATAAATATAAATAAATTTATCAATATAAATTAAAAAAGGGAACGAGAATTCCCATAAAACGAAAATGAAGACTAAATTGACCCATATGTAAGGCCGCGGGAACGAAGATGGGATTCTTTGCTACGCATTGTCATTCCTAACATATGCATGAAAATACACAGTACTTCTAATCACATGGGATCGCTTGATATTAGAATTAGGAAAAGTTCAATTATACTACAATACTACTTCTAACTAGGAAAAAACTAAAATATAGTACTTAATAGGATAGAAAGAAATTAATAGGATAGAAAGAAAACTATCTTTTAAAATATTCCTACTAAGAATAAAGATGGCTAACCCTCAATCCTGTTTCTGTTTCGTATAAATGAATTCCAAAAAAATCTAAAAATTTCCAACTACTACTAAAAACACTAAATTTCCAAAATTGAAAACTGAAATTAAGAATAAAATCAATGTGATACTTAAATCTAGTTTTCTTTTACCATATAGATGCATCTCATTACCTAAAGCCGAACAGTTTTTGTGCTATGAAATTAAACCCCCACAAGCAAAAAATACACAAAATCTCAACACAGTAAAGCTGTTGTACATTAACAAGAAGACTCGGTGAGAATATGTACTAAACTAACTAATCTAGATTTACAAGAAAATTAACCTAGCAGGATCTATTCCCATAGGCCTAAATACTAATCCCTGCCACCCCCTCCCCCATCAATAAGATTAAAAAAAGGCTGGGGGATGGGGGCTGAAACTACATGGGGAGGTGAAGTCCATGTGCAGTTTCAAAAGCAATGCATCGATGCACTCAAAAAGATTAGTAGCAAAATTACTAACACAACTACTTTGAACATAGTAATAGGGCGATGGGTGGAAGAAGCCTTCAAGCTCGTGGATGGAGCCTTTTTGAGAACTGAAGCATGGTTCCTCGGCCTCAAATTGGATGCACTATTAGGTATCAGCTCTTCAGAGAATTTGTTGCTTTCACTGGCCCCAGGAGGGGGAACTTTTTTGTGTTCATGCTCATCCCTGGCACTACTACTAGCACTGGAACTGCTAATAGAAGTATCATTTTCTGTCACTTTCACCTCCTGCACATTGCAATTTAATGACTCAATATCCACATTTACATAACACCATACCATTTACTCGGCATCATTTGCAAACTTCTCACCTCAGATACATTTTGTTTTGATTTGTGTTCTTCAGGCATAGAGCTCCAATTTTCACCAAATTGAATCGGCTGGACTTGGAGTTTACACTGCAGACGTATTCTTCTTGCTGCAAAACCCTGAGGAGCAGAGTTCCAGGCACTTGGTGGATTTTGTGGATTTCGAGGCCTAATCCTGATTCCTGCTCCAACACTCTCACTGCTGCCAATCTGATTCATAAGCTTGCTTGTTTCATTGATACTACTAAATTGGTCTGCAGCAGAACTTGATGCAAAATTCTGACTTCCATGAGATTCATTATCTCTGTGTTGTTCGTGGATGCTATGTTCAAAAGCTAGATTTCTGCTATTGTCTGGAGTTATTTCAACGTGCAAAGGAGGCTTCCTGTCAATATCCTCCTCAAACCACATAGAATCTTGCGACTCTTCCTGCAGCTGTTGCAGAGGAATAATGAAAATCCAAAATGCAATAAATTTATTCAAAGATGCATGAGATTCAAGTGAAAAATCAGAGGAAACATTTGCAACATGGTTGTTCAGCATCATTTCTGTTTTTGGTTTCTGTTGTCCTATACTATATTAAAAGTTTGATAATATCTTGAAAAACAAGCATAAACGAGTTTGTGGGTTTCCTTGTTGTGGCAACCTCTTTTTGTTTTAAGGCACCAAATATCAAAATAAATAGATTTTAATCCTATATCTTTCCTTCATAATAGAGAGCCAAAAACTAAAAACAACAACCATTACCACTGAGGGTAATTTCCACTTACCAAAGTTTGGGTGACTTGAGCATCAAATGCAATATTCTTAATGCTGTCAGACTCCTCGCAAGGGTATTCAACTGGCGGCTGAAGGATGTCATTCAGGAAACTAGTTACATAGGCAGCATCTGTTTCATTCGTGCCATGTTGAAATTGTACACCACTACAGCTGCCGAAGTGGTTGGCAATGGAATAATAAGGACAACCAACTTCTGCTTGTACTTGTGCGTGCAGTGGAGAAAATAGTTTGTCATCTAGAGGCTCAGGTGTTTGGACAAACCAATTCAAGTATTCTTCTAGTTGCGTCCCCTCCTGAAGAAAGATGCACAAACAACTAAAATGATTAGTTAATTGTTGTTATCTTTAACTAAAGAGGCTTCAAAACATTCAAATGGAAACCTTTATCACCTCAGGAGTAGTTACATCTACGGATTGATCTCCTGCTTGATTAGCATTATAACACTCATTAGATGGTAAAATGTTGGAAGGGGGTGTGTTTACTGGAGACGATTGTGGTAATGCTAAATCGGATTGTGTCACTTCTGGAGAAGATTGAACTGCAGTAGTAGGAGATGAAAGAGTAGGAGTAGTTTCAGGTTCGTCCAAATTCAAACCTTCAACAGTATCATCTTGTTTCTTAAATAAACGACAAATGACAAAGGGACTCTGCAAAAAGATGAATCAACATTAAGAAAATATAAATTTTTTATATTGGGTAATCAATACTTTGTCAAATAAACAAAATTGAAGGCAACCCATTGATCAATTGATAAATTATGTTGTCATGAAAAGATTATGAAACCTGCCTGGCCAGGTTTAGTGCCATCAAGGTCGTCTTCTGTGGCCCGATACTCATGGATGACCCAATGGGTTCTAGTACCACGAGGAGCACGTCCAGTGTAGAAGACAAGGGTTTTCTTCATTCCGATCAAGTTCTTCGCAGACTTAATCTGGCGATCCTTCCCAGTTGCCTTCCAGTAGCCTTTACTTGTAGCCCTGTTCAATCTATGCCCATTCGGATACTTACGGTCCAGCGGACAGAAAAAGAACCACTCTTGATCATTCGTCTTTATGTTTGATAAATCTACAAATCCCAAAATCCAAAGTTAAGGAAACACAAAAATCCAAAATCAAATAATCAAATAATTTCCATTCAAAAAAAAAAAAAAAAAATACATACCAGGCAAATCCCATGGCTCCCATTTACAGACATCAAGTTCACGAATGACTCTAACATCTTTATTATTACCATTAATCTTTAATCTCAAATAGTAATTCACTAATTCCACGTCCGTTGGCCTGAATCTGAACCCCAACGGCAACGAATTCAACGATATCACAGCCATATTAACTCTCCACCACTATCAAGAGAGAGAGAGAGAAAAAAAGCAAAAACTCACCAAAAAGCAATAAAGAAAAAGAGAAACTGAAAGATAGATTCTTAGAGAATTCAGTTTTTAAGGTAAGACTTTCACAGGATGGCCCATATAGCTTTTAACGATGAGAAACAACTTAGAAAGTGTCAAGTGGGAACTCAGAAATAACTCGACAGTCGACTCACCTTGGTTTTCTGGGTTGCTTTTTCGACACATAAACAACGCGTTTTCTTTGTAAATAGTATATACCGTGTATCAATATATTTCGAAAATGCCATTACCATCTTGTCAAATTCCTCTTATGCCCTTAACAAAGACTCTGTCGGGCCTAACCATCAGTTCGGTCCTAACTGGGAACCAAACTATAACCGAGTCTTGAGGAACCGGAACAGAATCGGAATCATTTTTTAGTTTCAAAAGGTTTTGAGGAATCAAAATCATTTAGAACAGGAATCAACAGTTCAATTAGTTTTTTCTTTATAATATTTAATAATATCTTTAAAAAATACTAATTACAGTTTGTATATTAGTTACAATTCACAAACTTATTAAAATTTCTAAGATAATTAATAATATTAATATTAATATTAATTTTTTCCTCAAAATAATAACAAAATTGACTTTTTTTATTTCAAATTTTATAATTTTTATTTTTTTTAAAATAAAATTTTTATTAAAAATCTAAATCAGAACATTAATCAAAATTTAATCGGAATTAAAATTGGAATTGAATCATAATTAAACAGAATATTTTTAATTTGATTAAGATTCTTAATTTTGAAAAGTCAGAATCAAACTGAAACCAAACCGCGGTCATATGGAGAATTACAAGGGTATGTATGACAAATGCATTGAACGTGACAAGCAACACATCTAATTAGATATTGACACGCAAGATAAATATCGTCAGCTTTAAGTGCAGGGCCCACACGTCCTACGTGCACCAATTATTATTATTATTATTATAAAGAAACAGGAAAGTCCATGGAATCTTAAGCCCCAATTTACTCGCGCTTATTTGGGTTTCTAATTTCTTTTTGTTTTTTAATAAAAATATATATTTAAATTTCGAGAAGGTTTTTATTTGTTTTTCTTTATTTATTTTATTTTAACTGTTTCGATTTCTGCTCTGCACTATACATATATATATATTTTATTTTAAGGAAAATTTGGAAATTTTATTAAGAAGAACCATCAAGCATAACAACATCTAAAATGAAAGCAGAGAAGAAGTTCATAATATTGGACTAGAGTAATTTACAGCGACTTTAACAAGATAATGAGCCACTTGATTACATTTCTCCTGAAAATGCAAATACGTTATGAGTCATTAAAATTTACTTACAATAAAGAATCAAGCTATCAAATTTAAAAATATCCTCATAGCATTTCTTGATAGCTTGAACAACCATAGATGTAAAGATCGGTCAAATTCATAAAATAAATTTAAGGGTATTATCGTCCATTAATTTTTACCCAAGAAATATCTTTGCTTTACCTTTTTTTTTTTTTGGTCCCTGGTAAAGTATTTATTTCCAAATCGACTTGTATGTTGTATGACAGTGTTAAGACCACCAACACGTCTCCCGCCTAGTTTTGCTGGAGAGAGGTGCCTTCTTTAGAATTTTAGGGTTGAGTTGAGGAAGAAAAATATATATTTTTTTATTTATTTTGTAAATGAAATATGCACTTATTTTTAAAATAAGTCTATTAATATCAAAGATGAACTTAAAATTATTTTGTTGGTGAATTAAATTTTAAAATATTTACTTCTTACATAAAAATATAATAATTAGTAAAATTAAAATAAAAATGTTTTCACTTAAGATATTATAAGTAAATTTAAAAATATCAAAATATTAATATTTATAAAATGTTGGTGTGTTTCAATTATTTTTAGCGTTATTTTTTAAAAAATAATCATTAATTTTCTTTTTTATTAAATAAAAATCTTAAATTTTTCTGTACATATTTTTTAATGGGTTAATTTAAATTTTTATATTGATGGGATTTTCTATAGGCAGTCTCAAACCAGATTACCAACTTGAATGGTATTGGTAAGTGACTAGAAGATGGATTGCTCTATTTTTCGGACCATCAGCAGGTAAGAAAAGAGAAAGGAAAAGAAAATTGTATTAGAGTCAACCCTTTGACTTTCTAATGCTTAAATCAATAATTACATTTTTGAAATAAAAATTTAGAAGTATCTAAGTGAAAATTGTGTCCTATATTATTTATCTCCTCCCTTGTAAAAGGAAGGAGTAGGAGTGCATAATGTGCCTTTAAGTTTAGTTCCTGCTTAGGAAATTATAATGAGAGGGCAAATGTGGCTGCTTCTAATTTAAGGATTTGTGTTAAGTGATATTATAAATAAATAGTAAACGGCGCTTCTGCAGTTTCTATTATTAGTCATGGAGTATTGTCCCAATTTGACTCCAACCTTATTTCTGAGGTGTATCAAGATTACTTATTCATACGTATTGGATAAAATTGAAGGAGATATCAGGATGAACTCTTCCCATTGAAGAGCTAAGTGTTATAGCAATACGGCAGGGCATTATTGAGGTGAAATAACTTTAAAAGAGATAATTGATGCAGATGATATCACTTAATAATGAAGCGCTCAATCATCTTCAAATAATACGTTAGACATATTTGCAAGTGAAAGCTTGAGTTTGACAACTTTTGAATGGGATGGTATAGGTTTGGTTTGATCGGTATGAAAATTTATTATTAAATTAAAATAATTTTTTCTGTTTGAAATTTTTTTAAATATAATTAAATTATTATTACAGTTAAATCATGGATTTGATCACATTTGATTTGTCAATTTCAAATCAAATATTTTTTTTTTATAAATTATTATTATTTTATTATAAATTTATCGATGAAAAAAAATTTAAAAATAATTTAATGTACAATGCCTAACTTGTTTATTTTATTAATTAACATACTAAAACCTTATATTTTTCTTACCAATTTGACTTTTTTTATTATTTTTTTATTGTTAATTTGTATGAATGATCATTTTATTTAAATTTTAAATTAATATTAGATTAAAAAAAAATGGTTGTGTATAAAATCAAATCAAATATATTTAATTATAATAATAATAAAAAGTAATATATATATAAGTTTGATTCGATTTAATTTAAAATAAAAAATATTTAAATAGTAAATTAAATTAAATTTTTAATTCATGTTATTTTTAAATTAAACCAATTAATATAATTATAAAATCATTGTTTAATTTACTTGATGAATTTGGTTGGTTTTACTTCAAATGTACATCGTTTATATCTTTATTCTATCTTCAGCTTTTCTGGGTGACTCAATTAGTGTAGGTATACATTGAAATCATTTAAAAAAAAAAAAAAGAAAATTTGGAAGGCTAAATTTACATTTTTACTCTATATATTTTTTATAACATAATATGAAAAAAAAGTGTGGAAGGGTCAGCCCATTTGGGCTTGTCCCTGTAGAATATAATCCTAATATTATATTTGATAAGCTATAATCAAATACAATTAAATAAATTTTTAGTGTAAATAAATAAATTTCTTTTTTAATGAATAATTAAATGAATTTTTAAGATAATATTTATATTATAAATGCATTTAATTATATTATATTATATTATATTATATTTTACACTTATTAAATATAGTTTAAAATGCACTCACATGCATAATTCTAGAGGTAATATATTTTTCAATAAATTTAAATTCAAATCTTTATGTTTTAATGTTAGAAAAATCATAATTTAAAATTTTTCAATTTTTTTTTTTAAACATCTGAAGGATTTAAATTTTTTTGACAATAATACATATATTTTTTTTTTAATTTTAAAAAAAACTAATATAATTATCTACGTTATATTTGGTTCAATTCTATCAACAAAATCATTTTATTTACAAATAAATTTCATTTGCAAATAAATTTTGATATTTAGTATATTAAATAATAAATAAATAATTTATTTTAAATGAAATGAATATTATATTTGATATAATTTTAGAATTTATTTTAATATTTTACTTGATAAAAAATACTTCTATAAATATATTATTTATTTATTTATTTTCTTTTTAAAAATTTCATATTACATTAATGAAAATATAATTGTTTAAAACTTAATTTAATATTTATCAATAATATCTTTTTATATATACTATTTTTTCAAAAATAAAATATAATTTTGACTATAAATAATTAAATTTATTAAGAATTGTGTATTTATAAAAGAATTTGAAGAAAAAATAATTATAGTGTATAAAGTAAAAAAAATATAATAAAAACTAAAAAGTTATAAGGTATAAATTAAAATATATATAAAAAAAAAAGAAAAAAATGAAGGGGTAAAGAAAATTTTTTTTTACAAAAATATTTAAAAAAGAAAAAAATTTAAAGTCAAACAAAGACCCCACATTATGAGCATAGCCTATCCCTAATAAAAAAAAAATAATAAATGACACCAAATAAATAAAAGTGTCAAATTCATAAATTGATATATTTTTATCCATCAAAATTTAAAAAGTAAAATATTAAAGTTAATAAGAATATTTTAGTCTTTTAAAATTTATTAATTTAAAATTATAGAAATTATTTAATAATATTAATTATTTTGGCAGAATTTAATTTAATTATTTTTAATTTTATAGATTTAATTATTTAGAATTCTAAATGAATTTGAGGATAAAATATTAACTTTTTTGAATTTGAGAATAAAATATTAACTTTTTTACTTTGTAACAAATTTATTTTTTTCTATTCATATATATCAATACAAGGCTATATAAAACATGTCATATCAATATTTTTCCCTCTTTCAAAACCATATCATAAAAACAAGCATGTCCTTATTTTCTGATCCTTTGACTTTAACAATTAATTTTTTTTTTCCATTTTAAGAAACCATTGAAATAAATCTTCAAGGATTGGATCAATTGGAAAATAAATTGGATTTTCTTTCTAGAATAAATGGGAAATGTAATTTACTTTTCACTTTATCGATTAAAATAAATTCAATTTTTAAAATATATTAAAAAGTAATTATTAAATACAAGTTAAATAAGAGATTACACAATCGAATTCACTGAAAAAATAAATGGGTAAACTACTTAATAATAACAATAAACCAGAAATAGCAAAAATTGTTCAAAATATATATAAAAGAAACTTGTGATGGAGCAGTGTTAAAATAACAACGATAACATTGTGGATTTTTGACAATCCAATTGAAAGTTTCAAAATCAAGTTTTGTAAAAAAATATCTTTATATCGAATTTTTAAATCAATCAAGTTTTATATAAAAATATTAAATTTTTAAATTAATCAAATTTATTTTTAATATTTGATAATAAATTAAAATAAATTTGTGAAACATTTCAAGAAAATTTCATTTTAATAAAATCCTAATTTAACCATAAAATTCAAATTTAACAATTGAATTGTCAAGCACTTCAAAAAATTTATATATAGAATAACAAACTAGTTGACATGAATTCCCTCTAGAAAAGATATTTTTGCACAAATCATTTATTATTATTATATATAAATCAAGTTGTTGAGGTGATGAACCATATTAATCAACTCATTCTACTTGGCATTATTCTTAAGTTGGTTACAAATAATGGCTATCCAATCATAATTAGTTAAATTCATACAATTTGATGCAAAAATCTATGTATAGTGTAGAAGAAGCTTATTGAATCTAACAAATCTCAGTTTTTCATTTGAAAAATAAAAAGTAAAAAACAAAGCAGTACGGTCCTCACCAGAATTAAATAACTTGAGTTTCCAAAGCCTCAACGTAACACAGTGTGAACAATAGAGTGGAAAAGATTCGACTTCATTATTATAAAATATGAAAACACATAAAGTAAGGCAGTACTACTACTTTGGTCATTTTCCACTGAGATGGAAGTGGACCCTACCCTCCCCCCTCCTTTTTTTCTTTTCTTTTTTTTACATTACTAATCTTTCCAGTTTTATATACTAAATAATATATATTCATTAATTTTACTTTATCATAAAACAATCTTCAATCTGAAAAAAACAATGAAAGCTCGATTTGAAAATTAAAATTTTAAAAGCCTAATCGATAAAAAAAATAATAACTTTAAAGGTCTCAAAATACGTTTCATCTTAGATAAATTATTCAATATATCATATTTTATATATTTTTATTTATATAAATATTAATACTTTTTAATATTAAATAATATATAATTATTTAAAATATTATATTTCAGATATTTAATTTAAAATATTTAATAATGTTGACTTCAACTAATATATATATAATAATATATTAAAAATTTTTAATTAATATATTTTTATTCATATAATTCCACTTTAAAAGTTTATTATTTGTTGAACTTATATTATAACTTACTTAAGTTAATTTATTATTAAGTACTTTAGAATCTATCTCCCATTAATTTAAATAGATTTTATTGATTTGTTAAATTAAAGTATACCATATTTTAAGTACTCTCAATCCATAGAATAATTTCTTTTTTTTAATCATTAATGAATAATTTCTCTTTTTTTTAATCCTTAATGAAGAATGAAAAGTAAAGCAATTCATCCAAAATAAAATTAATTATTAAAGAGTGTCCAATCTCTCACGCCACCATATGCAATTTATATACCTAAAAATCTAAATTCCAAGAAGGAAACAAATTGTTGTTGTTTGTTGTTACCTTGTTATCGTTTGGTTTTTAGTGGAATAAAAGAGATCATTCATTCATTCTCCACCATTTTCTTAATTATCCTTACTTTTAGGGTTTCATATCATCTCGTATATCAACTAGTGGATTTCTAAAAGGTTCGCTTTTGGCTTTTAGGCTTCCCTCTTTTTCACTTTTTGGCTTTTGGCTAAGCTATATTTTTATCATAGGAGGAAAAACAAACTTAGATTTATACATGCATTTCGAATAGTCAATATTTGTACCTTGAAAATGCTTTATATTAAATTATTAGTTTTGAAATCACTAGCCAAACTTCTTTTTTTCAAAATCCATTTCTCTTTTGTTTTTGTTTTAAAATTTTACTAATAAAATTTTGGATGAACTCATTCTTTAACATAAATATATAAGAAATTATTAAATAGAATGAGAATATAATTCTCTTATCCATATAAAAAATAAATTTATATGGATGTGTTTCTATTCCAATCACATATGAATCTATCTCAATAGTTGTATTATTTTATATTAATTAAATTATTAAAAAGCTAAATATTTAAAAACGAAAAAAAAAATCTCAATAACTCAACCACTTATTGACTATGAATCTTCTTTGTATCTACATATTGAAATATAGCAAAAATTACTTACCTTTCTTGCTAGATCTGAGAGGAAATGGTGCTTCCAGGCATGAAAGGTTTGTATATTTATCATGATATTTGCATTTGTCTTAAGAAAGAATAGAAGAGACTTTGTGGCGGTAAAAACCTCTACAACATTCCTACTCCTGCAATAATAAAAATGTTAGGATTTTCTTTTTTCTTTTTTTCCCATATCATTTAAGAGTTAATTTCTCTCATGGTCCTTCAAGTGTTCATTTATGCACATTGTAATTTTTAAACTCATTTTTGTAATGAAAATATCATCCAACTTGTATTAATGGTCACTTGAAAGTCCTTTGGGCTAACTTCCGTCATAACTTGTTATCTCTATAATGATTTTGATAATATAATTGAAATCCAAAACAAATGTGTTAATCAATATAAATGATTATTTAACTTGTATTTAAGTTTTTGTTTCAAAAAAGAGATTCACGCCTGTGAACAAGATCAAGGCAATATATGAAATTTACTCAGAAAGGATTTTCAAGCCCATGAACTTTTATTCACGACCGTGAAAGAGTTTCACGCCCATGAATACTTTAAGAATGGTTTTGGCTCAAAGACATATAAAGAGTTTTTAAGATCGTGAAAAATTATTCACGCTTGTGAAACATTTTTACGTCAGTAATAGTTATTCACGCCTAAGGATGTTTTAAAATTCGAAATTAGCGCAAAAAATTTTAAGGCCGTGAATTTTGGTTCAAGCCCATGAAGATGAAGCTTCACGACTGTGAAATTTTATCACGACCATGAATCGGTAGTTGCTTGTCAATATCAAAGCCGATCTATTTTAAATATAGCAGTTGGAAAAAGATTTGGAGGCAAATCTTGCATTAATACAATAAGAACGGTCATATTTAATCACCTTTCATTGAAAGCTATAAATACATGAACATTTGAAGTTCAAACAACAAAAGGAGCACAATATCTAAGAGAAATCAAATTGTTAAATTCATACTCTGTTTCTTTGAACTCTTTAAGCTTTATTTCTTATTCTTTGAGTTCTTACTAGCTTTTGCTAGTCTTAGCTATTCATACTTCATTGTATAACATTGGAATAGCTTTGTATAAGTTTAGAGAGACTTAAAAATCTCTATCTCTATTATTGAGAGTGAAAATCTGA
>CANXYC010545160.1:0-17697 GCA_948193065.1 Aleurites moluccanus | reverse complement strand
CATGCTCCTTATACAAAGGAGATGCTGCCCAATTTTTCATAAGATTGTTAAGCCATTTTGAGCTTATTAGTGTATTGCATGCCATATAGTATAGTTTTATGGGTTCTTCGCGGTACTGGTAGCATAAGCATCACCCGTACCTTAGGACCGTCATGGCTCCCAAGTTGGGCTGTGACAAATGCACTTTGGTACATCTAAAAAAAGAAGAAGGAATATGGACTCCTCCACTACATGACATAAAGCCAATGTTTTCATAACTGGACCGATTAAAGAATCAGTGAAGGTAGAGAGTCAGATGTCCGATCAGGATCGAACCGGTTATACTTAAAAAATCGATATACATACATATGTATATATAATTTGACATTTATTATATATATGATGAAAATAAATATAATAAAATTATGGCTAAATCAAGAATTTATATAATATCATATTTTTTATGGTGTCAATCCAATCCATTAAGTCAAGTTATATATATAGTAAGTTATGGATATTTATTTGCTCAAATATCTACTCACGTAATAGGATAACATGTAATAGGGTCATAATTTTGGCGTATGGTAGGTTTTGGTGTCAGATAAAATTGAAATGAAACTACTGAAGTTCTCTTAATTTCTTTTAACTCAAAACGGTGTCCCTTTTACTTAACAAAAACGACGTTGTTTTGATATATATAAAAAAAAACTATTTTTGCTTGGCAAAAACGACGTTGTTTAATAAAAAAAAAAATTGACCCACTCGAATAGGAAATACCGGTCCAGTTCAACTGGTGGCTAGTTCATCGATTTTTATTCAGTTCTTCGGGGACGAGTAAAAGGGGCTCAATCTTTCGTTCGGTTCTCGATTTTTTCTGTTCGACCAGTCAGTTCAGTCCAATTTTGATAACCATGCAAAAAACACAATCCTGAGGAGCACATATCCTTTTAGAAAGTAACCGACCCCTGGTAGGCAAAAAGTTCCTCAAGAACCTCCATACAAAATGTTTAATCTTTGGAGGAATAGATAATTTCCACAAACCAGCCTAAACTCCCTCTACTCGTAAATCAACTTCCAACCCTTCCAACAGAACTACTAAATGGTACCTTGTTTTAACTGAATAATCACCTTTCTTACTATAGTGCCATAGAATCCTATCCTCCGAATGTATTCTAGCTAAAGGAATATTACAAATGGCTTCCACATCCCTCCTAAGAAATAACACTTGTAATAATTCCACATACCAATCTTTTTGATATGAAATCATCAAATGTACAACCCTCAACTCCTCCAACCCTAAACTAGGTAGAGACTGAACATAGAAACTATCTTCAGTTTGCAACCAAGGATCCCTTCAAACATTTATATCCACTCCAACACCCACCTTCCAACGATAACCCCACCTTGACAATGCTATGATGCTAAGATAATCTTCCAAGTGAAACTTGGATCATGGCCTAAAGAAGCTGTTAAAAAATCTCCATGAGAGAAATATCTAGCTTTGAAAATCTGTGTAGCTAAAGCATATGGATAACAAATCAAATTCCATCCCTACTTTTTTAGCATATCAAGGTTAAAATAATGAAGGTCTCAAAACTCCAAACCTCCACAATCCTTCCTCATATATAGCCTCTTTCAACTACACCAATGAGTACCCTTTTTACCATTACTCTGCAAACCCCACCAAAACGAGTTTATCATTTTTTGTAACTCATCACAGAAGAAGAAGAAAAATAATCATATTATATATTGGTAAAGCTTGAGCAATTGATTTTAAAAGAATCTCTTTCCATACTTTAGAAAACATATGATGAGACCAATTGCTAAATCTCTTTCAAGTGTGATCTTTTAGATAGTAAAAAAACAACCCTCTTGTTTCTACTTACTAGTGATGGAAAACCCACCCGGGTATTTGCCATGATCCAAAGAAGAATTCACACCCAACACTCTCCTAACTTTACTAACGACATCATCACTCACATTAGGACTAAAAAACAAACCTGACTTTTGATAATAAACTACTTGGCCCGAAGCACTCTCATAATTCATCGATATGTCTCTCATTACAAGAGCCTCTTGACAAGAGGCTTTAAAGAAAAATAAACTATCATCGGCAAATAGTAAATGAGATACAACTGGAGCCCTCTACTAACTCTACAACCATGGATTAACCCACGCCTCTCAGCCTTATAAATAATAGTAGAAAGCCCTTCTGTACAAAGAATAGAAAGATAAGGAGATAAAGGGTTCCCTCTGGCGAAGACCTCAAAAAGGAATAACAGGACCAATCAATCTACAATTAAAGTTAATTTGAAAGGTTACAATAGAAACCAAAACCGTCACAAGATCCACCCAGCTATTGTGAAAACCTAACTTTAATAGAATAACCCTTAAAAAACTCCAATCCACATGGTCAAACGCCTTACTAATATCAATTTTAAATGCAAACTCACCCCTACTACCCCTCTTATTTTTCATATAATGTATAAGCTCAAAAGCTACTAACATATTATAAGAGATGGATCCTCTATAAACAAAAGCTGATTGAGAAGTAGAAATAATATGTGGCAGTAACAACTTCAACCTATTTGCAACTACCTTAGACATCGACTTGTATAACAGATTGCAAAGAAAAATTGGCCTTAAGTCTTTCAAACTAGTAGGATTAGGAACCTTTGGAATCAAAACAATTGTTGTCTCATTGAGAATCAATGGGAAAGATTTGCTCAATAACAAATCTTTGCATTCTCGGACAACAGCAGGACCCACAATATGCCAAAAGCTTTGATAAAATCCTGGATTCATGCCACCAAGGCCCGACGACTTATCAAGATGCATTTAATTAATAGCTATTTTAAATTCCTCATCAGAAAAAGAAGCCATAAGCTTAACATTATTAGCATCCGACACCTTAGACCCAACACATCTGTAGAATCACTAGGACTAGCCTCAAATAATTCTTTAAAATAATCCAAAACAACCTTTTCCATACCTTTTGCATTATCACCTTGCTTGCATCTTGAAGTCGATGAATGTACTTTTTATTTCTCCTAATTGTCGCTGAAGTATGAAAATACTTCATGTTTCCATCCCCATCCTGAAGCCAGAAGACTTTAGACATGTGCTTTCAATATCGCTCCTATTGAGCCAAAACCTCAGATAACCCCATCTTGGCTGAATTCAAAGCTATAACAACATCCACATTCAATTCCTGTCATAATGAAGAAATTTTGGATTTTGACTCCTGGATACAACTTTTAAATTTACTAGTAAATTGTGACCCCCATAGAGAGAGAGAGAGACTAACCACAATTAGCAATCCTATCCAACACAGACCCCTCCCCAATTCCATTCCAACCCTCATAAACCATCCTTTCCAACCCTTCCTCCATCAACCATGCATTTGTAAAGCGAAACTATGAAGATAGACCAAATTGATAATGAACCTCCTTATGCAATAGCAACGGGGAATGATTCGAGCAAGGCGCATGCAAGTTAGATAACCCACATGAAGGAAACATGTCATGCCATTTAGTTGTATCCATTGCCATGTCTAATCTTTCCTCTACAAAAGCTTATGTTCCATGACCTTTTTCCCATGTATACTTATACCCCCTAAGCTTGATATCACTAAGAGAACAATCCGTAATCGCCTCTTGAAATCCAATAATACACCATGCTGGATGAGGCAACATCCAGCTCTTCTCCTCTTGACTTAATAAGTCATTAAAATCCTCAATAAGGCACTATGGAAGAGTCGTTAACCTGGATAGACTACACAAAAAATTTCAAGCTATTTGCCGACAACGCTGTTCAAGAAACCCAAAATAACCCATCAATCTCCACATAATATTCCCCCCCATTCAAAACTGTAACATCAACATGATTTGATGAATAGCCTATAATATGAAAATCATCATTTTCCTTCCACAAAATCACAATTCCACCCCCTACTTACTCTATCCACAATAAAATGACCTTGATACCTCATCTTATACTTTAGCTCCACAATCTTACTCTCAACACATAAAGTTTCAAACAAAAAAACAATATTGGGTAAATGACAATGAACCAACTCCAAAAGAGTATGAACTGTACGAGGCTTACCCATCCCTCGACAGTTCTAGCTTAAAATTTTCATAGCTGCTGGCAAGACTGGTCACTAGTCTCTGCCAATAAAAAAGTGTGAAGATACATCTGCCTCCTTACTTTCACCATTCACTTACTGATCAACAACCATGTTTTCTACAGCAAAGCCATTTTCCTCCTCCTCTTTCTTTCTTCACTTAATTCTAGGCTCACTTCTTCATTATCCAGCCAAGTTGCCGTGATTGCCAACACAAGCCCACAAATTTAACTAGGCCTAACCAAACTAGAAGCCAACACTAGATGAAAATTGTGAACATATGTTTGTGCACTCCAAGTAACGATAAAAATAAATTGGATTGTGTCAAACTAATCGACGTCATCCAGAGATTGAACCGCATTTGAATTAGATGAATTAGACCAAAAGAAACTGGAAACGACATGTGGTAGCTTGGCGGGAATGCTAGAAGCGTTTAGCAGCGTCGCCAAGGCTCTTTAATGGAATCTCCAAGAGGCCTTGGCAGCAGCCACCAAGGCCACTGGCGGCGCCGTCAGCATGCTTTGGTGGTGCCGCTAAGAGGCTTCAGCGGATTTCTCTAATTCCCACATTGATTTTCGTCCTTTCTTGTTTCCTAGCCTTTCCTTATAAATACATGCTCCTATATGCTCCAAAATTTACACCATAACAATTAGATTGATTTTTCACTAGCTGGCTTTCCCTTCTCCCTCCAAAATCAATTTTCTTTAACATAAGCGGTTCATTTCTCTTTGATTTTGAAAATTTCCATAAGGGTTAGAGTTGACATTTCCTATTTTTGGGTTTTGATATAATAATTAAATCTCTTTTACTTTTTGTTCTTTACTTTATTGCTTATGGTTGTTTATAATTACATGCTTTATTATGCTTCATTTATGTATAAATACCATTCTTATAACTTGCCTATGAAATAACTTTTTCATAAATCAATCACTAAATGGAAAGTCAAATTTGAGTTACTTAAAACAAAAAAATCTAGTGTCTGAACTCAGTTCCGGTTCAAAAGTCTAGTGATTTTATTATTGAGTTTAATTTGGAGTCAAAATTAGGTTTTCCTTTCTTTTCTCTTAAAAATAAAGGTGACGACTCTATAATAATTTTAAAATAAAAGTCAAAAGAATAATTTACAAATTTAAGGTAAAAGTTATTTTTATTGTTTGAAAAATCACCCAAATGAGCATTTCGGTGTTCGAGTAAGGCCTTACAGTTGGTGACTCCACCGAGGACAAACTTTTTCTAAAAGTTAAAGAGGACTATTATTTGGCTTGGAAAAGAAAATAATACTTTTTTTTTTAAAGTAACTTTTATTTGGCTTTTTATTTAATTATTAATTTTCATGCATCACTTGCATAACCAGTTACGAATCAAAGCTTTTTAGATAACGAGTAACATTGACCTGATAACTCTCTTTGAGTATATTGGTAGATAGCAAAAACATCCACCCCACAATGATTTTTTAATTTTTTTGAAGTGAAACAGGCAATAAATACTATTAGACCTACGTGAAACTCTTTATTTCATATATGGTTAGGCATATCATCGCCCTAGTGTGACAGGTACCCTTTATCTAAGCCACTTAGCCTTCATATAATGAATATAGATCCTGGACCTCAGGTTGTATGCATCTTAAATAATTCAAGCCGTGATTGCATAGTCATGAAATAATTTTTAACCATATATTTATATTCCTAATAAACTCTAGGTTGTACCTTGAACAATTTGAAAGTCAACCTAAATATGTTAAAAACTTTTACTTTTTACCCTAGGACTTAGAAACCTTGAGTCTTAAAGCCCTAAAAAGAGATGGACCTAAACCTTTAAGCCCTAAACATATATAATCCTGAAATCTTAAACCCTAAATAAAGATGGACTTGGATCCTTAAGCCCTAAGCAAAAATGGCCTTCACCCTAAAGCTTAAACATAAATGCCCTACACCTAAATGCCTTCACCCTAAAAGTCCTGAACAAAAATGACCTTCACCCTAAAGCCCTAAAAAAAAAATGACCTTCACCTAAAACCTAAATAGAGATGGTCCTTACCCTCAAGCCTAAAAAGAAGTCACTAAGCTGTTACATTGTCCGCAAGTAGTGAACTTGATCCATTAAACCATTACCATGCTTAATCTATGTCCTAACTAGTAAAGCCGACACACCGTCCTACCACCAAATTAATCAAACTGACCTACCAAAATCCAAACAGTGAAATCGATCCACTAAATATTTACTAATCCTAACCTGTACCAGAAAAATAAATCCATTTACCTCGAAATTAGTCCAAATTAGACCTGTGACCCAAAATTAGTCCGAACTAGATATATGACCCAAAATCAAACCAAATCAGACCTGTGTCCAAAATAAATAACCTGACCCAGAAACACTCACCTAAAATTCAAAGCAAAATCCCAAAACAACAAAACCGATCCACTATCTCATTGACCCATATTGGTCAAATCTACCCACTGTCCCATTTACCTATACCAGTGAAACCAACCAACTATCCCATTGTCTATGCTAGTGAAACTAACCCACCAAATAAAAAATTAGGTGTCCAACCAAATAGTAGACCGTACTTGCTAAACTAAATGTTGTCTCTATAATGATTTTGATGATGTAATTTTAACCCAAACAAAGTGTTAATCAATATATATTTAAGTTACAAATAATTCTTTAACTTGTGCTTAAGTTTTTGTTTAAAAACAGGGATTCACGCCCGTGAATATGTTTAACGCCCATGAACAAGATCAAGTCAAAACTCAAAATTTACTCAAAAAGGATTTTCAAGTCCGTGAATATTTCTTCAAGGCTGTGAATGAGTTTCACGATCGTTAATTGTCATCACACCCGTGATAGATTTAAAAAAAAAATGGATTTGGCTCAGAGACACAAAAAGACTTTTCAAGGCCATGAAAAATTACTCATGCCCGTGAACGACTTTCACGCCAGTAAATATATTTCACACCCAAGGACGATTTGAAAGTTTGAAATTGGCGTAGAAGATTCAAAGGCCGTGAAGTTTAGTTCAAGACCATGAAGATGAATCTTCATGACCATGAATATTCGTCATGCCCATGAATCGGTAGTTTCTTGTCTATGTTTTGTCTGATATGTTTTAAATATAGCCGTTACAAAAGATTTGGAGGCAAATCTTGCAATAAATGCAATCAGAATGGTCACATTTAATCACCATTCATTGAAGGCTATAGATATATAAAGATTTGAAGTTCTAAGTAAAAGAGAAATATATATCTTAAGAGAAATCAAATTGTTGTAGTTTATACCCTGTTTTTCAAATCTTTTGAACTCTTTGAGCTTTATTTCTTATTCTTAGATTTCTTACTAGCTTTTGCTAGTCTTAGTTATTCATACTTCATTGTATATCATTTGAATAGCCTTGTATAAGTTTAGAGATACTTAGAAATCTCTATATCTGTTATTGAGAGTAAAAATCTGAGTTGTAACTCGGTGTGTAAAGAGTGAAATCCCTAAAAATCTATTATAATTGATTTGGTGGTGCACTCGGTTCTTGTGGAGCCTCAATATTGGGTTGATATTAAGAGAAGTGGACGTAGGAGAAGGAACTTGGCTTCGAACTACTATAAATTGGCTAAGCTCTCTTAACCTTTATCCTTTATTATCACTTGATACTTGAAATTAATTTACCTATTGCTTTTTAGTTATATATTTTCTTCAAAAATTTTAAACTCCTATTCATCCCCTCTAGGAGTATTGCCATATTAATATTCACACAAAAGATTGTGTACCTAACCCACCGACCTAGAGAAATCTTTTTCTCAAAAAACTGTGCATAATAGACCTGCACCTTTGTTCTACCTATAACTAATGAACTGACCTTTTCCCTTTCCTTTCATGCAAGGTACCAATGTCCAACCCAACGGACATGGATGCCATGACCACACTCCTCACCAATCTCCTAAAGAAGCCGAAGAAAAATTTTAAAGTTATCATTAATTCTACTTTGGATGCTCAACAAATCCACTTTGACAAAGCATTAGTTGCTCAATAGACCAGTTTCACAAATACCATAGCCGCTCAACAAGCTAGTTTTTAGAATGCGATAGACTATTTAGCTAATACCCTAAATTTCCAACATCAAACCATCATTGGTGAGGTGAGGAAAATGATGAACCAGAATCAAGCCAACCCCATCCAATCAAGCTCTTTAACTATATCTATTGTTAATATGGGCAACACCAGCATATCAGCAAACACAAATAACATCCTTTCCATTTCCTTGAATCCTTTTCAAGGAAGCAAAATTCTTACCCACACATTAGTGGAAAAGTCTGAAAGTCACAATGCCATTACGCTTTAGCAAAATAGCACAGTAAAGGAAAGGGGTAAGCAGACTGACACTTTCACCCTCAAGAGTGTTACCTTTGATAAACAGAAGGGCAATAGAGTAGCTACCATTACTAAAATGGAAAAGAGAAAATTTACTTATTCGGGTAAGCCTTTGAGCTTAATTTACAAGAAAGCATTAGAAGCAAATTGGTCACACCTTATAATTAAGGCTACCTCTAAACCCTGTGCCTAGAAGTTGGAACATGAACGAATACTATGAATATCACCAAGGTCATGGGCATAAAACTGACATATACAAAAACCTGAGGCATAAAATCTAAGTCCTCGTTGAAGATGGGAAGATCCTTTCCGTTTGCCTAGCCAGAATCCAACATCCCCACTGATCTTTGGATTGTCCTAAAATAGAAGCAGACCTTATAAAGCTTATCTAAACCACTTTTTTCTCACCACAAAATTGGTACTATGAGAAGATAGTCTGCCTTGATGAAATTGAGCTGGATTCCGAGTCTGAACCTGAGTTTAAGTCATCTGAGTCTGAGTCTGAGTTTTCCTTTTCTTGCTTTAAGTCTGTAAAAGGCCTCACTGGTCTTTCTTTTATTTATGATGTAACCCATGATGATGAGACCTTTTCTTGCAATAATAAAGCTTTTGCTTTTTTTTTTTTCTTATATTCATTTGTTAAAATTTTCTTTTTATGATTCTAATCAAACTGATACATCAAAAAAAAAAAAAAAAAAAAAAAAAATCAATTAATTTTGGCATAGAAGATAATCCAAAACTCATATATATTCGTACCATGATAAGAATTCTCTGTCCCAAGAAATTATGGAATTCAAGGACTTTTTTTGTATAGGAACCTGAGAATATGACTGGAATTGATCCAAGCATTATAGTTCACAAGATACCAATTTATGAGCATATGAATCATGTCAAGCATAAATTAAGAAGGTTGAAGGCAAAATGGTCACTGAAAAGAGGCTGCTAAACTACTGAAGAAAAAGTTCATTGAGCCATTTACGTACCCTTCCCACAAGTGTCAGGTTTTCACGAAGTTACAGAAAAAACCTCCCACTCCATGGCCATTTATAACTTAGGGTATAGACGTCATCGGTCGCATTAGTCCAAGTTCCTTAAATGGGCATAAAGTGGGTAGAAACAACCTCCTATTAGGTCTTAATTACTAAATGGTAGAACATTTTATTTATACTAATATAATCTATCAATATGGGTTACCTTTTCAGATCATAATAGATAATGGCTCGCATTTTCGAAAAGAAGTAGTTATTCTGGTAAAAAAAGGAGAAGATTCAACATCACCTTACCATCCACAAACAAATAGGGCAGTTGAAGCAACAAACAAGACTCTTAAGATTATCCTGTAGAAAAAAAATGATCACCAATCATAGGAATTGGCATGAACATCTCTTATATGCATTGTGGGGATATTAGATATCCATTCTCACCCTAACTGGGCCAACTCCCTATTCTTTAGTCTATGGCAGGGAAGCAATCCTCCCAATTGAGATGCAAATCCTGTTAGCCAGAGTCATACGCGAAAGTCAGTTGGACAAAGAAGAATGGATCAAGGGGTATTATGATCAATTGAATACCATAGACAAGAAGATGGATGCGTTGTATCAGATTCAAGGTTATCAATAAATGATGGCTAGGCATTTCAACAAAAGAGTGACTGTCGGGGAATTAGAAGAAGGAAACTTGGTATTGAAGGAAATCAAAGCTCCAGTTCATGATCCAAGAGGAAAGTTTTCTACTCAACTGGGCTGGTCCTTACGTGCCTAAGAAGATACTTATGGATATGGACGGGAATGAATTTGCAAACCTATGTAATCTAGATCAACTGAAAAGATACTTTGTATAATGTTAGTGAGTTTTGTAAATAGAGCTATGAGAACCTGATTCTCCCGAGAAAAGAATTAAAGTGTAAAAGTGTTATGGAGATATATAGGCAGCCCATTTTGGGTACGATCCAGATCATAATAAAATCATTATTTTTGTGCTAAGATTAATTGACTCTTGCTCACTCAGTTGAAAACCTGATAAGGCGACTTGAGCAAAAGTTAGAGCAGCTTAACAAGTTGTAAACTTGAAAGGGCGATTGGGTAAAAATTAGAGCAATAAAAAAAAAGAAAAAAATAATGTCTCATTTTGGTTATCTTTGATTTGACAAAAATTCAAAAGGCATGAATCATAAATCCTTTTCCATTCATCATGGTCAATAAAAAAAATAAGCTTCCATCTCGTTTATTTAAATCATAAAAAAAATTCTGAGTTCAAACAAATGTCAAAAACATCTAAGTCAGAATAAAAGTCCTAATGTGGACAAAAGCTAAAAAAAAAAATCTCTAACTTTGAGTCTTCCTCCTCCAAGAATGAATGTCCCTGTCATCGTCAAAATCCTCATCACCAGAATCCCCGTCATCAGCTAGTTTTTCAGAATCCCTATCACCTATTGGTCTTTCAGAACACATCACTATCATCTTTGTCACTTTACCAACTAGTGCCTTTATGTCAGTCTTAGTTATAGGTTTGTTGTCAGTCTCCATGCTTGCCTTTAGATCATTTATCAAGTTAACCCTCTCGATTTTCTCAATAGGCTAGACATAAGCAATGAACCAAGCATCATAGCCCTCAAATTTATCTGACAAGCCAGCTGGTATGAAAAAATGCATAGACCTCCTCTTGCCATTTATTATGGCCTAGGCAATAGTACCAGTGATCAATGATATAAGAAATATAACCCCATTTGGTTGAATACCTTGAGACTGGCAGATCTGCCTCAGAGTTTTGATTCCCTGATAAAAGGTGGTCAACCCCATTCCCATCAAGTAAACCATCATGTAACCATAGCTCATGGTGATGAAAGAGCCAATCCCATACCATAGGTAATACCACAAAAAATCCTCTGGATCTAAACGCCGAGCAGTCCACTCCCTTTAAGAGTAAAAACGTATCAAGGTTCTGCACATGCAGTACCTGGTAGCTAAATAGGACAACCTATATGGAGAAATCACTATCTAAAGGTGATTCTTTTGCTAGACCTAAGTCATTCTAAAGCAAAAGTCACAAATCAAGAAAGGGACCTAAGCAGAAAAGAATCAATAAAAGAAGTTCTTAACTGAATGATAACTGGGCTAACTGACCAAAGCCCCTTAAGTCCTACAACAACTTGTCAAGCTGTGTAAAGCCTCATTCAATCTAAAAAAAATAACTCAAGGCCAATCTGACTATGGCCTTACCTCAGCCGATTTGACAGGACCAACTAAACTCCATGGCCAAACCTGACCATTAGCCATACTATAGCTGACCTCAGCCGATCTAATAAGACTAATCAACCTTAAGGCTAAACTTAAACGTAGCCTCCCAAAAGTATTTTGGATCAATGTAATAGGACTAATAAACCACAAGGCTAAACCTGACCATAGCATCCTAAAAAGAACCTTTAGGTAATGTCTGACCTCATCCTTTCAAGTTAGTATAAGCCTGGTATCATCCTTAATCATGTATATTGACCTAAACTGAATGAGGCTTCGACCAGAAGCATTGCTAAAACCTTACCTTTTCATTGTCACTGCCTTATGAGTAGACAAACCAATGCAAAATATATTACCAATTCCTCTCAACCTCAATGACCACCAAAATGATCTAAGCCATTTTCTTTCCAAAGCATCTGTTCCTAAAAAGTAGGCCATCTCTTCAAATCACCATACCTCCAAAAGTGGGTCATCTCTATAAAAGTCCATATCACCTTGGGAAGCCCAATTTAAAATGACCTCATCCTTTAGATCAAATTCCAAGCCAAGGCCAAATAAAATTGCCAAAAACCCCTTTGACTGTCAAAATAACCAAGTCATCCTTTTCTAAAAAGTGGAGCATCCTACTAAAACTTTGATCATAAATCCAATGTGTCACCTTCACATTAATACCTTAGCGGTTTAGGTCAGCCTTTCACTGGTTCAAGGTACCCAATTTATCAAAGCATGCATTCCTAGATTAGACCTAGGATGCACTTCATAAAATTGTCATCTTAACACCATAATTGGTTATATCAATATTTTTATGGTTCAAGGTATCCAATCCATAAAAGCATTCATAATTTTTGCATGTCTAGACCAAACATAGGATGCACTTCATACAAGACTCAAAATCTCAATTTGCATCGATCAAAACTTTTCAAACCCTCCAAGGGTAATTGCATATTTCAACTTAAAATGGAGCTATGTTTGATTTTTCAAAAAAATCGATTGTCCTAAGATAGCTTAGGTTTTCACTTCTACCCTAGCATAAAGTTAGGACCCTACATCTCATCAAACTCCTTTCAATTTAGGGCATCCTTAATTACATTATATCAAACTTTTTTTTAGTTTCCTGGCACAATGCCACCTGTTCAAAATTCCATTGCAATGATACCACCTTTTCAAATTTTAGATATCACAGATTTCATCAAACTCTTTCCAAATTCAGGGCATCCTAAATTGCATCATATTATTTCTTCAGACTTTGGGAAAATTTTCTAAGCCACGCATCATTTCCTTTGATTTAAAAGTTTAGTAGTCACATATCATTTCTTTGACTTTTAAAGATACTTGAAGTCTTGCTCATTTCATTTCTAATTTATAAAGATATTTGAAGTCAAACCCGTCCCAAAATCATTTTAAGCCCAAACAGCCCTTGGTAACTGTGACGACCCGAGTTCGAGGCATGACAATCCTAGTATATGGGAACAATAAGAGATGTCCAACACCCGTAGAACACCAGTAGCAATGAGCCAATTACACATTTATAACCAATACTATAATCATCATCATATATCATCCATATTTAAATTATAATAGTCCAATATCAGTCCAATAATATATATATATATATATTCTATCACACAGATATAATATTCCAATAATATATATATATATTCTATCACACAGATATAATATCCATATGGTCTATTCTAATAAATACCAGTTATTACAAACCATGGAGCATATCTAAAAAATAACAAAATACAGTAATATCAAAATATTTACATTATAAAATATGAACTTTGGTTCCTCGAGAAAGAAGCTAGAAACCAATCTACTGCTCTTGTCTTAAAAAGTTTAAAACCACTATAGGGTGAGTATATAAATATTCAGTGAGCTCAATATACAACATATTACATGTAGGGTAAGGTAACAATAAAGTATAGTATGAACAGTGTCAAAGAAAAGGGTAGTACACACTGATGTCCATAAGGTATAATACAGATAATATTAAAATAAGCAATGTCAATAATGATATCAACTGTCAAGTCTGTATGTGGAAGTGATAGACTAATGGGATAGTAACAGTAGCAGTGAATATCAGTGTGATACATAAGGCGGGCCATGCCTCATGGCTAGGACAAATCCTTTCCCGGCTAGGGTTCTGGACAATTAACCTTGTCCAGCGGGCCATTATATATAACGCCTATGGATTTTACCCACTACCCTATTGGTCGGGTAGTTCTATCAAATACACATATATAAGGCATAAAAAATAATATGCATCATCAAAATATTAGTATCAATAAATAGGTTACAATAACAGTGCAGTAAACAACAGTACTAGTCTATGAACATTCAATATTTTCAATACAGTAGATATTGAGATAGTTAGCAATAACAAGTGTCACTATAGTTGCAATAAACATGTATAGGTTCATTATAATCAAAGTCATCCAATGCCATTTGCACTGGCACCATTGGCTAGCCAATGTTGTTAGCGACAATGACATTGGCTATGGTAGCAAATGAAGGAATTTGGTTTAGGCATTTCATCGAATAATTGGTGTGTAACTTTCAATCAACAATTAAACATTGTTTCAGTGGAAATTTGGCACTGCCAAACATCAAGTCAAGAGTTCACAATAGGGACAATTCAACCAATAACTCAAAGGCCATAATGAATAATAATTTAAAGATAAAATTCAAGGGTGAAATCAAAGAAAATAAAGCTAAATTTTCAAAGGAAATGTCACAACATGGTTCAGCCAAGAAGGAGATTTCACAATTCAATTTTGTTAGCCCTATTAGGCTTGATGTTGATTTTAATGATAATAAAATATGTTAATTGTGTTAACAATTTGTTTGAGTTGGTCAAGGCATGAAAAATCATGACTGAAGTTTATTTATAGGATTAACACTATTTGAAAGAGTGCATATGCTAAGGAGGAGCATATTAGAAGAATGCAACATTTTAGAAATGAAGTTGAAAGTTGCTGGATGCTGGTGCATTGCGGGTGCGACCACTTGTAGTCGCAGGTGTGACTCTGGGAACAAGGTTGATCACAGGTGCGACAAAGTCAGTTGCATCCTTGAAAAGCTTTAGGTCGCGGGCGTGACGCATTCCAGTCGTGGGAGTGATAATAAAATGAGAATTTCTCAAAACATCCAATAACCTCAGATGAATAATGTCTCTACAGTAGCAGGTGCGACGCATAAAAGTAGCAGGCATAATGCATAGGAGTCGTAAGTGCGACAAGTATAGTCACGGGCGCGACTCATGCGAAAACTTGCAGTTGAAAAAAGCTTTCACTACACTTTTTGGCATTAAATGATGCCAAATGGCTATATTTCATCCAAGGCTATAAATATGAATTGGTGGGAAGTTTAAACAAGAGAGAATAACCAAGAGAATAATAATTGAGAATATTTTCCATCAATTCATTCATGTTTATTGCTTAAAGAGCCTATTTTCTATAAAATTATTTTTGTGAGCTTTTAATTGTAAATCTTTGAGTTGATTAAGGCTGATTGATTATTTGACAGTTTGGGGAAAAGTAAAAGGGGATTTTCTTCTTCTTATCTCTTATATTTCTATTAGGTTTGAATGTGAGTCATAGAAAACACTTGTATAGGTTTGAGTGTGAACTGTGAAAACTCTTTGTATAAAAATATGATGTTTGAATATTCACTTTGAAATCCAAATCCCGGCGAAATTGTCAGAATAAATTACCGAAGAAAAATGTGACAAAAGCATAATTTAAGGAAACTTTGAGGACCAAATGAAAATTTGCCAAATGTGACTTACTATATAAGTCACACTTAGCAAATTTTTGCCATTTTTGTTCATCTTCAACCGTAGCTTTCTCTTCATCTTTCCATTTGATTTTTTCTTCCATTTTGTTAACAGAAATTGATGAAAACTTGAAATAAACTACAAATTATCCATCCTCCATCCATTTTGATCTATAGGAATCAAGAAAATTTCAACAAAGACGGACTTCATGATTTCGGCCATTTCAATCATTTGAGGTAAAATGTTGTTTTGGTTGATTTTTGTAATACCCTAGAAAGTTCTAACATGTATTCATGAATTAGTTCTCAGTATATGGTTCAAAAGTCTTGAAATGATGGAAAGTAATTTTAGAGGCACCAGAAAGCGGCGGTGTCGGGAACACTACCGAGAAATTAGTAGTCCGGTCAACAGAAGAATTTCTGAATTGGACCAGAGGTAAAAGATCAACATAATGCATGTATAATTTTGGTAAAAAGAAAGAAGTGAAAAATATTTAGAAAAACTGAAAAAGTAACCAATGGCAAAATCGTACATATAAGGAAATTTAAGGTGAATAGTAGAAATTGGTCCGTCAGAGTCATAGAATGACTCTGAAACCATTTTTATAGTATAAATTAAAATAATCCTATTGACTCCCCACATTGGAATCCAAATCCTGACAGAATTGACAGAATAAGTTACAGAAGAAGTTGGGGTTAAAACCTAATTACTTGGAAACTTAAGGACTAAAATGTAATTTGCCATATGATTTTAATATAAAAGCCATACTTAGAAAATTTTGGCTCATCTTCTTCTCCATTTCTTCATTTGGATGAACCTAGTTTCATTCTTTCCCATCCGAATTTCTTCACTTTTCCACCAATTTTCTTTAAGCAAATTGATAGAAAACTTGTTTATTCACTTAGTTCTTCTATTCCCCATCAATAATTTGCAAGAAAGAGCAAAGGAAATCAAGGATTAATTGAAGGAAAGTTTCAGCCATTTCATCCCACCTAAGGTAATCAATTAGTTTGTTTGTTTTTATGGTTTAATTAGATGATATTTAGGTTGAATTTGATGGGTTTTAGGTTAGATAGCATCAATTGATGCAAATTGATGGAAATGCCCAATTTTCCCTAACCTAGTGAGGTTGTATGAATAATCTTGATGATTTAGTATTAGTTAATGTTAATTGATGTTAGAATATAGCAATTGGTGGTCAATAGACAACAAATTAGTGATTAATTTGATGTAGAACACAAGTTGTGACAAAATTATGCTATTTGGCTCATTTGGAGAATTATGGGGAAAATCAATTTTCCAAAGCAATTTGGAAGCTTAGGTGAGTCTTATATACATCAAATAACATGCCTAATATGTTGAAATTGAAATTTGAAACCATACATGGAAATTGGATTTTGGCCGAAATGAATGTTACTATTCATGCCTTGATTTTGCTTTGATTTTTACCTTTAATTACTTAGCCATTTTTATCCAATTTGTGTTGTTTAACCTTGCTTAATTGATACCTGTGTTATTGTTGCAATTGTGCTTTGTTGTTGATTCAAATGGGCAAGCCAAACTTGCACCAAAACCTAACTTATTGGCTTGCCATTGTATGCCCACCAAGTGTTTGTGAAAATGCCTAGTTGTTTTGTCTTTGGCCTATTGCTTTGTATTCCATAGACCTGCCATTTGAATGCCATTGTCGCTAGCGATGTTGGTATGCCAATTGGCCTACCGTTTTCCTTTGTCGAGCCAACTTTTATTCCATGTCTTTATTGATTACCAAACCAATTACCTTTGATTATATATCATCTATAGCAATTCCATTGATCTTTTTGATAATTGATTGATTGATATTGAGCTTATTGATATGGAGGATACCATTATTGCATAATGGTGTCCATTGATATGTTGCTTCCTTATATTGATCTTAATGTGGCTTGACAGAGCTACCGCTCCAATAAGGTAGTGGGAAAATATTGTCGGCGATGTGCATATTGTATTATTTGTGCCTGGCTAGAAGGGGTTATGGTCCTGGCCATAAGACCTGATCAGTCTTATGCTCATTGATATTGATATGCTACTGGAGACTGTATGTTCGCATATAGTCCATACTGATTTTACTGGAGATTATATGATTTCATACAGTCCATCCCTTTATTTGTCTTTCCATATGACACCGAGCCTATGCTAAGTTCTTTGACTATTCTGTAACCTGTTACTGATTCTGTATA